>CAUYQG010087168.1:0-15915 GCA_963574415.1 Tarsius wallacei
GCTTTTCTTTGTTCCATGGGGACCTTTCAGTCACTCTCTCCTGTATCTTCCCTGCTCACCTCCTCACAGGAAAAAATATATGTGATGGATGAGAGCTTGGTAGTCAAATATTCTTTTCTTTTCTTTTCAAAGACAAGTAGCAGACTCGCAAGGTCAGAGTTCTGAATCTTTTTCCTAAAAACCTTAAATCCAAGGTTTCTTGAGATGTCTGCAGTGGAGTAAGCATCCACTGAAAGCTTCCTTGGTTTTGAAACTTCGCATTATTTTTTCTCTTATAGCAGCTTCGTGAAGCCCAGTTTGCAATTTGCCTCAGACTCCACCAGTCCAGAGGGTTGAGAAAAGGAAATAAACTAGATCTAATTGGGTACTGGAACTTGCTATATATTCCATTAATAAAGGCTTTCTACTTAGTAAAAATAGCATTTAAAATGTGTGAAATGAGAACATCATGGACAAACATATAGGCAACTGCCTATGATGGTATAATTTGAAAGGTACCCCAAACATCTTTGTCTATAAATGTCTCTTTCCCAAGGACTCTTAAAAATTCCCTCACTTTCTGATTTGCATGATTGAGGCAGTGATGTTAACTCTCAATATGATGCTATTATTTGGGTACATTTAAAATATGTATTATAAGTCATTTAGCTTAAATGTGCTGATGAGAATAACCAGTCTTGAGGAAAACAGACAAATTACTACAAATTTTTTGTGGTTGGACCAAGGGTAGAATTGGAAAATGTTAGTCCTGGAGGGACTTTGGAAACAGGGTAGACTAATAACAAAGAGCAACATGGTAACCTTGAGTGCGTTGAAGAAGCCAATGCTAAAAATGAGTTGAAAACAAAACAATTGCTATCTTTACCTGTTCCACTGGATAGTTTTCAACGTAGCCACTTTAATGTGCATTTTAAAATTATCTTCGTTTCTGACTTTTTCTAAAATTTTCTTATCTTACAATGATGAGAGTCTGACTCTGCTTCCAGAATCTGGCAGTTTACCCAAGAGAGGGACTTGACATTTCTTGGAGGTTAGAAGAAGACAAAAAGGAAGGACAAAAGGTCAATGAACACCAGTCATTCAATGGAAACATTGAGAAAAAGAGGGAGGGAAGGAGGGGAGAAAGTGAAGAAGAAAAGAAGGTGGGAAGGAAGCCAGGGAAAAGGAGAGGGAGTCAGGGGGGAAGAAAGGAGGGAAGGAGGAAAAGAAGGAAGGAAGAAAGGAGAGAAGGAAAAGAGATTCAAACTCAAAGGACAGTGTTAGTGGACAAAGAAGAAAAGAAGGTGAATTTAGGCAGAGTCGGGGACAGATTATACAAGCCTACTTAAAAAAAGCAAAGTAAGCTTTGTTCCCCCCAAATAAATCTTCCAGAAACCATCTATAAGTGGGGCTTTCCTGGTGGAGGATGGGAATCTATGACTTTCTGCATTCACCTTGCCAGCTCTCCGAGCCAGCATCAAGAAACCCTAGGTCTCTGAGAGATCCAGTCAAAAATAACTGAATAAATTTTTCTTTCAAAGATTGTTTGAGACCAGTGTTGTTTTCTTCTAGGGTTAGGCAATCACTTGTTTCTATTGCAAACAGTGCTGTACCCGAAGTTCATGGACATGATTCTGTCATGATTTTCACGAATTAAATTCCTAAAAGAGGTATTAGTGGTGTCTTATAATGGATGTTTTTTTTACCCATAGCCGTTAGGCTATATGTAGGCTACTAAAATTCCAAAACTCTTTTATATACCTTACTGCAGGTTAGTTCCCCACTGGGTCATATTTGCATAATTGATACTTTGATCATAAATTTTGCTTTGTTACTGACAGAGCTACTAGAGAATGTGGCTTGAGTATTTGAAAACAATGGCCCTTCTCATAGTTTCCTCCAGAATTAGGCGTAGCTTTATCCAAGTCAGGCAGTGTGGAAAGCCACAGGACCTTCTGTTGGGGTGGACCTGCATTACTATTGCCAGAACAGAGTATTCCCATTCTCTGCAGGCACACAAGTCCTAAAGACTAACGAGATGGACTGGTCAGGGCTACACATGCCCCATTCTTCCTCCCAATTCTACCATTCAGATAAGTCACTCCCTTTCCTTTCAGAAGTGACTTAGGTAGCAAAGAGAGACTGTAGTATTGTGGTAATGAGGTCCACTACATAAAGACATAATGCCATAAAGGAAGGAAGGAAGGAAGAAGGGGGGGAAGGGATAGAGGGAGGAATAGAGGGAGAGAGGAGAGAGAAAGAGAAGGAAAGAAGAAGGGAGAGAGAAGGAAGGAGACAGAGAGAGAGAGGGAGGGAGGAAGAAGGAAAGAAGGAAGGGAAGGAGGAAGGGAGGGAGGGAAGGAGGGAGGGAGAGACGGAAGGAGGGAAAAAGGAAGTTCTTCCTTATGTGTTGATCTTGAGCAGGTGTTTAGACACGTGACTAGAAGTGGGGAGTGGGTTGAGTTAGCATTTTGTTACCAAAGGGGAGAAGGGGTATTGCACTGATAAATTGTCAGAGTGCCTTGTTTAGGATTGTCTCTCTCACAGACATCTCCAGAATATTATTCTGGTAGCTTCAGCCTTACCCTTAGGTCTCAACCTTTTGCCTGACTCTCAGTCTGGTCCCGCTTTCTCAAGTATTACCAGCCCTGTAGTTATCCAATATTTAGTGTAATAGATCTATTCCTTTTGAAATACCCTAAGATTGTGAGATAATGTATTCCTGATTGTTTTTAGGAATCCAGAATTCACAAATCATCTTACTCTATTTTTGTAACGTATAGCGTATGTTCTTTCCCTTGGATTTTTGACATTTCTCTATTTTTTTCATCCTCAAAAATTTTGCTTAAAACACCACTGTCTTCCTCCACAACCCAAATGAATTTGATATGGAACTGGACACATTTAAGGCTGAACTTCCAGATAATCAATTGGCTTTATCTCTAGTCTATATGGACACTACTTACCTGTAAGTGAAAAACAAACAAACGAACAAAAAACGATGGGCACATTGCAATAAGGGGTGAGCTAAATTCTCACCTTCCAGAGTAGGAGGGTGTTAAAGTTTAAGCACATGTTTAAAGTGATTAAGTTCAGAAGTGGTGGCATGCATACATATATGATCTAGAGTTATGGAGGCAGCCATGCAAAAACTGAAAACATGGTTGGTAAGAAGTGGTTGCCTCTGGGGACTGGGAATGAGATTAAGAAGAACAAAGCAAGAGACTATCCTGTTTATCAAAAACCTTTCATATTATACTAGTGGGTATTTCACAATGTCATCAAGTGGTTCTAGTCCTTGACTGATGCACAAAGATAGGGAACAATGGTTATTCTCTTAGATTAACTTAGCCTTTTATTAGGACAATAAGCAATTTTCAAGTTATTCAGGGTAGTTGAGATATAGCACTATCATCTGAAGATTTCTAAAGATGATAATTAGAAAATAATTTTAAAAATTCCTTTTCTTGCACATAGTTAATAGAGTAGTATTTCCGGTGATTTTTCTGCACTCTTAATGGTCAATTTTTGAAATTTCCTTCAAAACTGAGCTACTCTGTTGAAGATCTTCTAAAATAATGAAATCAATTATTTGGGTTGTTGAGCAGGTGTTAGCCTGAATTCTCTAAAAATAAATCATGTCAGGCTAATCTAAATTTTGTGATGAAGCAACTAAGTTAATTTATGAAAAGGCATAATTTATCTTGATTTTTAGCTATGCTTTTGATAAAGTATCTCTCAAAAAGCTTGTGAGTAAGTCCCAGCATACTGGCATTAGCGCAGGATTGCTGAAATAGATGAATAACTGGCTAACTAGAGGAGGTAATAATACTCGAACGATAATTCTTTAGGGCAGAGTTGACAAGCAGGGCTCCCATGGGTTCAGAATTCGGGAATACTTTAAATGAGATTTATATCACTAATTTACCAGTAGGCTCACACTGTGCCAGCAAAACAATTAGCTGATGACTCGTATTCAGAAGTTTGAGGTTAAGAGGAAGATGGGCACCAGGGATGAGTCAACACGAAGGTCCCCCCAAAAATCAGTATCTGGATTTGGAGTTTTAGGCCAAAGGAGCAACTCACTGACTGAGTAGTAATGTAACTGAAGCAGAATCAGGTGGATTTGTTGGTGTTAGGGTTTGATGTCATTGTTGTTTAATGGACTCCATAAGCTGAAGGCTAGGGATTGTTGGAGATCCTCTAATACTGGCTTGAGTTCTCCTTACCTCCAAATTTTTGGACTTCCAGTCCCATTAGGTATTTTCCAGAAAACTCTGACGTCCTTTATTAAGACGTCTAATAACAACCAACATTCTCACTCTGCTTTAAGATATATAGAAATATTAATATTAATATCTCTTTATTCTTAAGAGTTATATAACATTCACTAGGAAACGACAATATTTCTGAGAAGTTAGGCTTCCACAGACAGCCTCCTATGTCCTGTTCCTGGTAATTGATCTTCTTGGTGACTTTTCTTATATGATTCCTCGAAGCTGCCCCTAACATGAAGCCATTACTGGCAGCAGCAGCTCCTTCTTTGAGGGTAAGTGTCTAGGAGCTGTTCTCCTGTGATAAAGATCTGGTCCATTTTTTCAATATTTTGCTGCCATAATCTCTCACCAATTCCATTAGGTCTCAAGGGTTGCCCATAGCCCTCTGTGGTCCTAGATACTCTGGCTGTTAAAATGCCCAACATCATTTTTTCTCTTGACCTGTCTTTAAGGGTAACTCATAATAACATCTGAAATTTACCCTCTAATTTTCATTTCATGGGCTTTCACAGCTTTATGAAAGAACTCTAGTTGTACTTGCATCTTTAGAACCTTGTTACTGAGAGTATGTATGGTCTTCAAATCAACAGAATGGAAATAACTTATCATAAGGAAGCTTGCTGAAATACAAAATCTTGGTCCTATCCCTTGACCACAGAAATAGACATTGATTCAACATTACTTCCAAGTGATTCCGCACTCATCAAAGGTTGAGAAAACTGATCTAGAGTTGTCTAGAGACAGGTTTAGAGAAAAAACTGAATTTTAATATCATAGGGTTAGAAATTGACAAAGCTTGTGTGGTTTCTATTACATATTTTTTTATTTGAATATGATACTCCAAGAATTTATGTACAAGGGAATAATAGGATTCTCCAGATGACTGTGAGCCCTTGTTCCTGAGTCTTAAATACGGCCTCTTAAGTGGCATATTTGACAGTAGGATGTGATTTTGTAGTCTATAACATACCCAACAGTAAGAAGAATCTTCTGGTATTAAAGCACAGCACTATGAAAAGTTCTGACGGTACAGGAGGGCCACAGTCAAGGTTATACGGTCCTGTATTTTGCAGAGAAGATGAGGTTGCTAGTTCCTGAGTGAGTGATCTGCCTGACCCTTACTACCACCGTGATGGAATACGTACTGGCAGAGCAAAGTTAGTCTTTTTTTAAATGGTTGCCTTGTGTGTTCAGTACAATAACTTAGAGATTTAGGAGGGTAAAGCACTATAAAAAATCAAGTTACTTCATAACAAACTTCGTTCTGAATCAAGAGAAATCAGGCATCTGTGTTACAAATCTTCAAAGGCAGTGCTATATTTGGTTCTAAATATTAAGCCTAATTAAAGAGGTTCAAATTGGTGAATGATACTTAAAGTGACTGTAAAATTTATTCAAAAATCAGAATAAGTATTTTTGTAAGGAAGAAGTCAAAAATAAATACATATATGCCTAAAAAATCATTTAAAACAGACTGAAAATATATGATTGCATCTAACAATTATAAAGGGATGGTAAATAAAGACTGAGTTTAAAGAGGAAAAAAGAGCTATCCTGAAAGCCTCAACCAAGGGAGACTGCCAATTTCTACTAGTTAATTGTGTGACTGGGGTAACCCTGGGGCAAAATATGGTGACAGCTCAAAACACAAACACAGAAATTGGAAAAAATATTTTAAAATTATGTTTGTCTGTGCCTGTAGTTCCAGTTACTTTGAAGGCTGAGGAGGAAAGATCATCTGAGCTCAGCAGTTTGAGGCTGCAGTGGCTGTGAGTGTGTCACTGCACTCGAGCCTGGGCAACAGAGGGAGACTCTGACTAAAAAAAAAAATTATGTTTGTCAAACTAAAACAAAGAGCCTGAGACACAACATAGGATTTAAGAGTTGACTTAAGCTAAAATGAGGACAGTTGCCTGGAAGACTCAGACCCAGGGAACCTTGGACATGGGGTTCCTTTGGCCTTTGTTATGAGCAGGTTTTTATTTATTTTTATTTTTTATTTTTATTTTTTGAGTTGGAATGTCACTCTGTCACCCAGGCTGGAGAGCAGTGGCACACTCCCAGCCACCGCAGCCTCGACCTGCTGGACAGACTCTGGTGCTCCTTCTGCTTAAGCTTTCCAAGTAGCTGAAACTACAGGCGTGTGCTACCACACCCAGCTAATTTTTGATTTAGTGTAGAGAGGAGGTCTCGCCAAGTTGCCCGGGTGGTTCTCAAACCCACGGGCTCAGGCAATCCTCTCGCCTTGGCATCCCAAAGTGCTTGGATACAGGCTGAGCCACATTTTAAAGGCAAAAACGGGGACAGATGGTAGGCTGACACAGAGCTTTTTTGTCTGGAATTCTCATTGGTTTGTAGAACTAACATTGATTAGTGTTGGCTCTCCATTGTTAGGCTATAGGGTTGATTGTAGTGTCTGGTGTGGCATGCATTGATACTGTGGTGACAGCAAGCATTTCAAGAGATGAACACATAGCTTGAAAGGAGGGAAGGGAATGTAATTGAGCCTCAATTTAATGCCTTTCTGGGCCTGATGATTTGAAAGGGCTCACATTCCTTAGAAAAAAGATTTTTTCTTTCTTCATGTTCAAACATACATTGCTTAAGGAAATATCAATGTGGGAATTGCATTAGTGGGTATTTCAAAGTGTCCCAAATTTTGCCTTGGTTCATGGAATTTTTTCTTTACCTATCTATTTTTTCTGGGTTTTTCTCATAAGATAACCACTCCGCCAGAATCCCAGGGTCTCTTTTTGCCTATTGTCCTCCTATTAAAAATCTTGAATCTTCAGTTTGCTAGAACTGTTTTCTCCTCTTACCTGTCTACTCTGAATCAATCCTCCATTATGAATGTTAGTGGGGAAATGGGGCTGTGGACCTGGCACCATGAATTACCACTGTAGGAGACTAGAATAACCACCCCAAAACATGTCCCTTTGGCATAGGATTATTTTGAGCTGGTTATTTTGGCAGACCACGGCCATAGAAGAAGCTATAAAAACAACAAAATGTTACCGTTTTGTAAGGGAAACTTACATCTGTGAAGGACATCTCCATTTGAAAGTGTGTCTCCCTCTCTGTACAAGGGTTGGAAGGATGACCCTAATCACTGGAGACTCTTAACAATGGGGAAGGTGCTGACTTCAGCCTGCATCACAAATCCCACCCTTGCTTGCATTTTCCTGGTTACCTTTGCATGAGTACTTACACAAGCATCTTTTTTTTTCACTTGATAATATTTAAGTCTGAATTCAAAGCTGTCTCTTTCAAATGTACTCATTTTCTCTGAATATCTCCCACGTGTACATAAGAGATACATGTTATTAAACTTTTGTTTATTTTTCTCTTATTTCTCTCTCGTGTTACAAAAGGCTGTTCTTATTAAGAACTACAAAAGGCAGAGCGAAAACAATTTTTCTCCTCCTTTTTTTTCTCTTGGCTTAATTTCAACTTTTCTCTTTGCCTACTGTTTTCATCATGCATTGACTAGGCAGACCTAGAAAATTAATACATTTCCTAAAGGAGGGATAAGGAGGGTCAGGGATATGAATAATAAAATAACACTTTTGGACCTTGTTACAATCGTACTGTAATATAGTTATTGTTTATACTTCAGGTCTCTTTCTTGGACTCTGATTTCCTCAATATTGTTGGGAAGAATTCTTATTTTTATTTTCTTTACAGTCTAGCAGAGTGCACAGATTATGGAAGGGGAGTTTAAGATTTTATTGAATATATGTATTTAGAGAAGAGACTAGCATGCTATAATATAAAATTATGGCCATGTTTGACATTGACTGGAAGTTCTAGCAAAAGATATAAAATGCTGTAGACACAGTCTTCCTACCAGAGGCATGGACTGGGAACCAGCAACCTCAACATTGTCTTAGAGCTTGTTGGAAATGTAATCTTAGTTCCATTCTGGACTGACTGAACTGGAATCTAAATGTAAGCAGGGTTCGCAGAGGGTTGGTGAGCACATTCCAGTTTGAGCAGCATTGTTCTAAACAGATCAAACATTATTTTTCCTTTACTCAACAGCATAAATGGGCCCATCACTTTTCTTACAGCACTTCTGTTACTGCTCTGTAAGATTATGTTGTACAAACTGCGCTGTATTTTAGAACAAATGCTAGGTGAACACTGAAAAAAAATGAAAGGAAAATTTGAGGACACATAAATAACAAATTTGAGGTACATAAATAGACTCATGGAGACTGGGAATTATATTCCCCATGAGCCTTTTGGAACTAGCAGTGAAACTGGAATGCAACTGGAACTCAGTAAACATTTGCTGAATGAATGAATGAGCTAATGAATGGGGAAAGTCCATTGACTCATTATGGTTCTCCTGTTAGAAAAATGGTGTGAAGATGGAATATTACGCAGCCATAAAGATGGACACAATCATGAACTTCACAGCAACCTGGATAGACTTGGAGTCTATAATACTGAGTGATTTTTCACAGAAACAAAGAATTGAGTATCACATGTTCTCACTCATAAGTGGACCTTGAACAATTATCATAATACTTTAAGAAAACGATTGGCAGTAGCGGGAAACTGCCAGGAGGGGAGAGAGGAAGCAGGATTGGCAGTAGTGGGATTCTCCTTGGGGAAGGGGCGGCATACCTCAGCAACATAATGAACACCAGCATAATGAACATTTGTATACCTAACCCTGAATTGTACCCCATATCTTTAAAATAAACAAATTGAAAGTTTAAAAAAAATCTACGATCCTAAAAAAAAAAAAGAAAAATGGTATGAACTTTTTTTTTTTAGGTAATTGCTTCTCAAATATTGTCATTCTGCAATCAAGGAACTTTGCTGACAGTGGGCATCTGGGTGTCTCCTTTACAGCCATCATATTTTAATGATCTCCTCAATTATGTCCATTAATACAGCCTGCGGCTTCTCCTGCTTCTTGACTCCTAACTCTTTAATGAATAGATATTGGCTCCTCATAGTGTTTACCTGCTCACTACTCAATAGCAGAGATCTTTTCGTTACTGGTGTGCTCACTCTGTAAACCTGACATCACAAGGACTTAGCTCTGTGTTCTAAATTTGGTACAAATATTTTGCTGCTTCCGGTTCTTTGAGATTGTCCCTTTACTTTCACTTGAGACTTTTGTCTTTGAAGCTAGAGTGTCTGTTATCTGAAGACCTTAAACGTGAGGTAGAACTGGGATTGCAGTGGCTGGTAGACTACAGAAAGAGATCTAGAAAGACTCTCACTGTATTAATTACTATCCTGCTTCTATTGAGAGGAAATTGCCTGTGAACCGGGTCTGGACATACACAAAAATATGTCTTAACCAGACGTTTAACTTTTGACTGATTTGGCCTTTCCATATTCAGAACACTTACTGCAATGTTTTTGCCACTTATCCTTCCACCTCTGCCTTCCTTTCATCACATAGTACATTTCCTAATATGGGTGTTGCTCAAATTAGCTTCAAGGTTAGAAAGTATTTGATACAGCTGTTCACAATCCCATGCTGATAGCTGTAAAGGCTTAGTTGAAGCAAATAATTGCCAGGAATGTTTATCTTTTAATTGAGCTAACTTCCTAATAATCTAAAGTCAAATATTCTTAATGCAACCAGTGAGTTAATATAAGATATTTGGATGTAGGGTCAGGAATGAGAGGAAATAAGATTTCCCCATAGAATTCAAAATGATACCAGTTGATAGCCATCTGGTTGGATGATGTAAGGTGAATATACTAAATAAACTGCTTTTAACTAAATTCCTGGATCCAATATTGAAGAGTAGCATTGGTTCTACAGAGTTTACCTTCCAATGACTGCTCACTTATAACATAAAATCTAGAAAAATTTTGTTGCTAATTTTGGGAAAATTTTGAAAGTTTAATTAAAATACTTAAAAATATAAGTTAGGAAGTCTTGAGACTTGCAGGAAAGAAATTAAACTCTAAAACATAATGATGCTTTAGATCTGTAATGCTTTCTTTGTGGCTTTTTAGTGTCTTCTTGTTCTCATTTTTTTGTTTTTTTTACAGTAAATCGTGTACAATTGGGATAATTTATGCTATTAATGATATCTTCTTTCTTTAATTTATAGTAATAGCTCAATGCCATTTCAACATTTGGACAATTTGATTAAGAATTTTGCATCCTCAGATAATCACAAATTGATATATTATATTTATAATATTTATATTTATAATTTTATTAAAGAAAAGTTGGATCATACGGGAAGCTTACTTGATAAAAATGGTTACTTCAAATGACACTACCAGGCAAAGCTATCTGCAAAATCACAAAACAGAAAGTTCACAGACAACATAAATCTATGTTTGAATCACTATGCTTGAATCACATAGTTTATTAAACCTTAAATTTCTTCAACTGTGATGGTTCATTTCATATGTCCACTTGAGGGGGCCATGGGGTGCCCAGATGAAGTTTTGTTTCTGGGTGTGTCTGTGAGAGTGTTTCTGGACAAGATTAGCATTTGGATCAGTGGACTCAGTAGAATAGATCCCATCCTTTCTGTGGGTGACATCATCTGATCCATTGAGGGTCTTTTTCAACAGAACAGAAGGAAAGAGGGCTTTGGACCCCTTCTCTCTTCTTCTTGCTTCATTGATTGGGCTGGGACATCTCATCTTTGCCTGTCCTTCGACTACGATTTCTACCATCAGTTTCCCTGGTTGTTGGCTTTTGAACTTGATGTAAACTATACCACTGGCTCTCTTGGTTTTCAGTTTGTAGATGGCAGATTGTGGGACTCTCAGCCTCCAAATTCGTGTGATCCAATTCATATATATGTATCTATCTATCTATATGTATCTATATGTAACTCTTGCTGGTTCTGTTTCTCTGGAGAACTCTGAGTAATGCATCAGTTTTTATACTAATTTTGTACTTTTGTAGCAAGAAAAATAAAGGAAATCACACAGAAGGTTGAAAAAATACAAGTAAGGAAAAAGAAGCTGGATAATTTAACACATAGAGGATAGAGTGCAAGTCTGTGGCATGCTGAAAGCTGGATACGCAATATTCGCTCTCTCTGTTCCATCAACCTTCCTTGCTGATGGTGTGGTTACACAAACCGGTGTGGCAGTTGGAGCAAGAGCATCCCCTTATGAAAAATGCTCTAGGCCAGTGACCTACGTTTGTCCACCAGGGAAAAGCAGAGGCATGGGTACTTGGCACAGCTCAGCTTTCCAACTATCCTGCCAAATAGCTATGGGTTCATTTATGGGTCTATAGCAGTGTAGACTTGGAGCCAGAATGGGGCCCTATTCACAATAACTCGTGTGTGCCTGTTTTAGAGGAAAAAGTCTTCAGACTTGAGGTGGTATGATCATAACTTGCTCTTTCCATTTTTTTCTATTTATATAGCAACATTCTTATTTGTCTCATGAAATGTTCTATTGATTTGACCTTCCTTTAACATGTTTCATGGGTTACTAACTTGCTATCAACATTTAGCGTAGATGATGAAATCTGCCTGTGACTCACCAGTGACTTGGCTACTCATTCCTTATTCCTGACATATTCTATGAGCTTCACTTATGTTTCATAAACTACCAGCTTACTTTTACTATCTATTTTTACTATTTCTTCAGAGCTTTGTCTAGTCTCTTTCCTTTCATTCCATGACAGAAATGAATTTCTTTAAAAATTAAGCAAAGGAAAAACACAATTTGCGTATGGCATTTTATTGTTAATATAATTAATTTTTTTATAATTGAAGGATATTTATTTAAGAACTACTATTCAAGTTTCACTGAAATGCAAATTATGTTAGTAAATAGTGTTATTGTTAGCATGATGCTAATGTGAAATGTATCAGCATCAATATAATATTAGCATTATCATGGATAAAAATAGAAGAGTTAGTTAGAATCAAGGGAGGAATGCTGCTATTGAGCTAGGTGACAAGAGAGAAACTGTGGAAATCAACTCACTAGTGTTTTGTTCCCACTATATATATAATGACCTATTTTAAAAACTCTTCTGATTAGCAAGATTTGTTTGCTACAGAAATGCCAAAATACCAGGAAAGTTGAAGGAGTTTCAAGAAGCAGCCATCTCTTGACCGCATCAGTTGGGTGAACATTTTGGTGTCAAGTCATTCCTTTGAGCTCCCTGCTGAAATGTCTCCCTAACACAAGTTGCCTCCTCACCAGATTCCCCTCCCTCATGTGCTGCCTTCACAGAGACACACAACGTACAAAAACTGATCCAACTCTTTAATTCACCAAGCCAAGTGAGTGCTTAGTGAGTGCTTAGCCAAGTGAGTGCTTAGTGAGTGCTTAAGTTTGCTTCTCTTACAAAGTGCAGGGTAGTGGCTGTGAGTGAGGATTTGGGAGTCAAACGTTATCACTTTATTTTTTCTTTTATTTATGTCTTTTTTCTCTTTCATTTTATTTAAAGATGTGGGGAACAATTCAGGGTTAGGGATACACATGTTCATTATGAAAGTGCCCTTGTTGATGAGGTATGTGCCCCTCCCCTGGCAGTTTCCCACTACTGCCATTCCCTTTTTTATAGTATTATGAAAATTGTTCAGGGCCTGCTGACTAGTGAGAACTGTGGTACTCAGTTCTTTGTTTCTGGGATAGATCACTCAGTATGATAGACTCTAAATCCATCCAAGTTGCTGCGAAGTCCATATGTACATGTTATCACTTTAAACCCTAACTCTTCCTCTTACTAGTTGAATCGACTTAACACTTTATTGACTGTGTTTCCTCACCTCTACAATGTCTCCTCAGATAGTTTACACAGCACAGGCAGTCCTATTTCAAAAGGTGATTACGAGGGCTAAATTAAATCACACCTTGCACATTTCACATTTATGTACTTAATTTCTGAGGATTCAGTAAATCACTCCTGCTGAAACCCAAGGACTTTAGAACTCCATGTTGAAATTTGGTTGGCCTCATCTATAATTTTACATGTCTTGTGGATAGAAGAAATGGGAAGGCAAGGTTGTTTTTTATTTAAATTCTTAATTATTGAAAAGTTCACAGAGCATTTACATTTTCAGGCGATTCCAGCTCCTGATACTTTCATTTTCCTGATTTACTTAGCTGAATAAAAAATAAAAGAGTTTTGGGTCTATATTTTCCAGATTAACTGAAAACCCTTTTCAGATCATTTTAAACTTTTTTTTTACTTCATTTTACTTTTATATATACTTGATATTAAAGTATCCTTGTGACCATTCATTTAAATAATACTCCATTCTTCTCTAATCAGTGTAACTGTATCTTGGTTAATGATTTATTTTACATTTTCCTGAGTATCATTTTTATGTTGCTATTAAAATTTTATTGGTATACTATGTGACTACATTTTTCATTTTGTTCTTATTCTACCAAGTTTCATAATAATATCTTTAAACTCTGCTAACTTGCTTATACAATAAATACCACTAAAAGCAAATTAATTGACTTACTGATAGCAATAAAACTTAATCATCTTTCTAAGTAAACAGCTTGAATCTAGTGTTGTTAGTTCATCTGGTAAAGGGAGACAAGTAAGTGTAACATTAATAAACCCATTACATTTGGCTACAGACAAAGAATCAGTATGGTTTACTTATCTGTAGCTTTCCTACCTTTTGTACTTTTCAGATGTTGACTCGGAAGAAGGAGAGGAATATTGAACAGATGTAACAATATTTCAATTTCTGGTTTGGAATGGATTTCCATGTAAGGCTAGTTTTGCAAATAACAATAGAAACTTAAGTTGAAAATTGACTTACATGCTCTGAACAATACTTAAAAAAGTATTTTTAGTCAACTGATTATTTTCTTGTTGACTTGACTAGATGTTTTGAGTGACTCATTGTTTAGAGTGACATCCTGTGTACTTCCAGCATAGAAAACTCAATGTACTTTTAGAAACTGACTTAATCTCTGAAAATGACACCACAATTTTTTATGGGAATGGTACACATACTTTTTGAAAGAAAGAAAATTGTTTGTATTTACAGTGTCCAAATTTTACTCCATTCCAAAGCCTCCCAAACGTTTGATGTTTATAGGCAAGAAAGGACATTCAACTTTATATTTTTGTATTGTTTTGTTTATTTGCTCACGCATTCATTTATAGAGTCCTAATATACTAAGTTCTTTTCAAAAGTCTTGGTATTGGGATATGGCAAGGAACAAAGGTGGTCAATTTCCTGCTCTTATGGAACCTATGCTTTTAGTTAAGAAAGACAGGCAATTGATACAACCATATGTGTGTATATATGTGTGTGTGTGTGTGTGTGTGTGTGTGTGTGTGTGTGTGTATGTTTGTATACATGTACATATATAACCACACACATATAAATAGATATGTATATGCATAGAATACAGATTTTGATACTAGAAAGTAGGATACTGCCTTAAAAAATACCTAAAAACGTGAAACTGGCTTTGGACTTAGGTAATAAGTAGAGATTGGAAATGTAATGTGCTTTATAGAAAAACATCTAGATTTTCTTAAAGACATCTCTGACAAAATGTAGACATTAAAGGCAGTTCTGATGAGGACTTAGAATTAAGCGAAGACAGCAGTGAAGAGATTCTACCACCTTATAGGACACATACATCATCATGACAGAATGTTGTTGGAAAGATGAATGTTAAAGGTGCTTCTGGTGAGATCTCAGATGGAGATGAGGAACATGCTGTTGGGCATTGGAGAAAAGGTGGTCCTTGTTTTAAAGTGACCGAAACATTGGCTGAATTATGTTTTGCTTTTGGGAGGAAAGTAGAACTTGTGAAAGTAGAACTTGTACTTAGGTATTTCGCTGAGAAGATTTCCAAGTAAAGTGTAGAAAGTTAGGCCTGATTTCTCCTGTTTTTTTTTAGTAGAATATAAGAGAAAAGAGACACATTGAAAAAGGAATTGCTAAGCAAAGAAGAAATAGCACTTGATGATTCAAAAAATTATCAGCTAATCCAGATAGCATGTTCTGGAAACAGGGCCAAGGATATGGACTAACAAGCATTTACTTAAGAGATTAGGAGTGTGAATTATGAATACAACCAAACAGAAGTCGGAAATAGAGATGTGGTTATCCAAGAAGTTTCTTTTTTTTTTCTCTTTTAATTTTTATTTTGAAATTGTGGGGAACAGTTCAGGGTTAGCTATACAAATGTTCATTGTATATAAGTACCCTTATAGATGAGGTGTGTTCCCCGCTTCCCCAGGTGGTTATTGACTACCGTCAATCCCAGCTATCCCCACCACTCCCTTCCCCACAGTTTCCCGCTACTTTCAATCCCTTTCCTACAGTAATATGGTAGTTGATCAAGGTCCGCTTATAAGTGAGAACACGTGATACTCATCTCTTTGTTTCTGTGAGAGATCACTCAGTATTATAAGCTCTTAATCCATCCACATTGCTGCGAAGTTCATGATTTTGTTCTTCTTTGTGGCTGCGTAATATTCCATTGTGTATATGTGCCACATTTTTTTTTATTCAAGCCTCTTCTGATGGACAGTGCAGTTGGTTCCATGCTCTTGCTATTGTGAACAATGCTGCGATAAACATATGTGTGCAGGTATCTTTTTTTATGGAGTGACCTGAGTTCTTCCGGGTATATTCCCAGTAGGGGGATTGTGGGATCATATGGAAGGTCAATTTTTAGGAGTTTTAGGAATCGCCACACTGATTTT
>CAUYQG010087169.1:0-36322 GCA_963574415.1 Tarsius wallacei
GATGTTGTTTATATTGACTTTTTAAAATTTATTTTATATTATTTAAAAAAAATTTTTTTGTTTGAGTTGGAGTCTCACTCTGTCGCCCAGACTGGAGTGCAGTGGCCGCTCCCGGCCACCGCAGCTTCGACCTGCTGGGCTCTGGCGATCCTTCCGCCTCAGCCTTCCAAGTAGCTGGAACTACAGGTGCGTGCTACCACACCCAGTTTATTTTTTATTTTTTGTAGAGTTGAAGTTTTGCCAAGTTGCCCTGGCTGGTCTCGAACTCGTGGGCTCAGGCAATCCACTCACCTCAGCCTACCAAGGCGCGGGATTACAGGCTGAGCCACCGAGCCCGGCTATATTGACTTTTAAAGAGCAAATGATTTCCCACCAGCAATTGAAATCTCCCAAGGGTAGTATCCTCTGTGGATTCAGTCTGTCAGATACCTGGCCCTAGGAACTCAATGTTTTGTTCTGCTTTAAAAGATGGTTGGGAGAAGTAACATTCTGTATTAGAAAGTTTCCTACTAAAATGACTCTTTTTTTTTTTTTTTTGAGTTGGAGTCTAATTTTTTCACACAGGTTGGAGTGCAGTGGCTTGGACACAGTCACTGCAGCCTCAACCTGTTGGGCTTAGGCAATCCTTCTGCCTCAGCCTTCCAAGCAGCTTGAACTATAGGCACACACTACCTCACCTGACTAATGTTTTTATTTATTGTAGGGACAAGGTCTCCCCAAGTTGCCCAGACTGATGTCGAACACTTGGGCTCAGGCAATCCTTTCACCTCTGCCTCCCAAAGTGCTGGTATTATAGGTGTGTGCCATCGTGCCTAGCCATAAAATTACTTTTAGAGGGCAACTAATTGTAATCCTTCACCAATTATTCTTTTTTTAAAAGTGTCTCATATTTTCATTTGTTTAGTTTTTCAGGTAGATTTTCAAATTACGTTGTTAAATCGCAACAGAAATCAACTGATAGGATGAAATTGTAGGAAAAAAGGCAAAACTCTTCTTAAACACGCTGAAATTTATTTGTTTATTTCTTCATTTAACAAAAAGGCTGGCCAGGTGTGGTGGCTCAAGCCTGTAATCTCAGCACTTTGGGAGGCCGAGGTAGGAGGATTGCCTGAGCCCAGGGGTTCAAGACCAGCCTGGGCAACTTGGTGAGACCTCGTCTCTACAATATATCAAAACATTAGCTGGGCGTGGTAGTGCACCTGTAGTTCTGGCTACTCGAAAGGTTGAGCCTGGCGGATCAAAACTGGGGGTGGCCGTGAGTGTGCCACTGCACTCCAGCCTGGGTGACAGAATGAGACTCTGACTCAAAAAAAAAAAAAAGACTGAGACACAAAGATAAATAACAAATAGCGTTATCAATTAGGGGAAATGAAAGCCAATAATGAGGTTGAAGGAAGGACGGACGTATGGGCTGAGTACACAAAGAAGGAATATCTTACTGAGTATGGGGAATGAGAAGAGGTGATCAGAAAGACTTTTTAGAACCCAGACCCACTTATGACTTCTCCCAAAAACACACTCCCCAGAAGGGGTGGATAAGGGATCCAATGCATGTTACAGGAAGGGAGAATAAGCATGGATAGCAAATGCAAGGAGGGCTAGGAAGAAATAAGGGTATCTCTGCCTTAGGAGCCTAAGAATGAGAGATTGACTCATGTTACAAAAGCAGTAAATTCTAAAGTAAGTACTGAACAATGGCTTAGGAAAGGGGAGAGAAGACATTACAAACAGTAACCCAAGTCAGAGATTGGTGAAGATTCTTGGAACCAAACTGATTCTGGGAAAAAAAGAGATCGGGAATACAGGCTACAATGAGAGAATAAGAGGGCCAGATTTAAATGCAAGCTCCAAGTAACAGCCCAGCACATTAGCAGCAAAAATGGGATTTGACTTCATATCAGGGATTTGCAAGACAGGTCCTAAGGGGACCTCTGGATTTCAAGCCATTGTCCAGTGCAATATACATATAACAATAAAGTAAGGGTGAAATGAGGAAGACAGTGATGATGCTTCCAGTCGCTATGAGAATGTGTACTTCTCAGGGCATGTGGGCGGGACGCAGGTGTTTAACTCACAGATGAAGTTAAGTAAGGTTGTATGGGTGGCGACCAGACATTCTCTAAATGAAGCCGACTTTGAGGTTCTGATAATGCTGTGCAACACTTTTTCCCCAAGGTCAAACGATTTTGCTGTTGAACTTTGCTATTCTCTGCTAGATTAACAAGATTTTTGAAATAATAAAATAAAAGTGTGAAGCGGTGCTGGAAAATGTGTTGAGGGCAGGCATGCCTTTGACAAAAAAAAAAAACTGTCCTAAGATGTTTTTAGAGGCCATTAGAAGGCTTGGTTTTTTTAAAGCTGTTTTACAGCGATAGTTGTATTGCATACCGGCAGGAATTATTAAAACACTAAAATAAGTGAATTTAATTGCTCGTGAGTGAATGAAATTGAAACAGGCAAAAGCACTAAGACAGAAGTAAACTCTCCAAAGCTCCATAAAAGAAGCTTCTTTGAACTAGGCAGAGTAGCAACTGGAGCCTATTTATAAGGAATGACACTGGATTTTTATTTAAAGAAGAGTCGGTTGTTACTTGCTCCTAAGCCAGATGGAGGCCTGCGCCATCTCAACAGAATCCCAGCAACTTCTTAAAAATTGCTGCCATCGAGAATTCGTGTCAACCAGAGAAGAGCCCTTTCAGCCTGCCTGGCACATTCTGCATCCCCACTCACCCCGAGGAGGGAACAACAAGCCTTTGGAGGACAACTGCATAATTGGTACTGAACATTTCTTTGCCAGGGCTTGGGTTGTTCCAAGAAGGAGAAATGAACTTAGTGTCCAAAGCATACTAACCAAATATACTATGCTGTGCTATACTAGTTAAAATTATTTATACCTTCCATTTCTAAGATCTCAAAGTAGATGTATAAAAAATATTTATATTTATGTAAACACCATGTCAGAATCCATGTAGTACATTAGTCAAGCCTAATCCTTGCCTGCAGGGAGTGTATATTCTTGCTGGAGAGATAAGCAAGAAACACATAAAAATTAAGCACATTTTATTTGTTACTATTTATTTTGCTTCTACTATGTGCCAGAGGATACAAAGACAAAGTAAAAGCTCACAATAATAATTTAAAACACCAGGAGAACAAATGAATTTCTTATGAATTCTATGAAGGTCACAGCCTAGCAGACCAGAGCTACATTTCTGTGTTGGGCATAGTGCTTTTTTCCCCTTGTTTTAATTAAATTGGAATACCTTTAGGGAAAACAATTCTCCCCTGTTTTCCCAATTACCCATTTCTGCCACCTGTCTGACTCCTGGAGGCATTTGAGTTACATCTTTAAGAAAATGTCTAGTTTAGAGGAGAGAAAGAACTCTGAGACGAGAGAACAAAGGAAGCTCTTAAGACAAATATGGGAAGTCTGGGTCCTGAAGGGTGGATTAGGTTCGGATAGATAGAGAGTACCAAGGAAGACTGGACAATAAATCATCCTTCTCTGCTCAGTTGAAATATAGACACAGGGACAAGTAGGGGCCCAATTTGAACTTTAACTTTTTATATATGTATTAGTCTGAATAGATTAGGTTATTCTGTGGTGATGAACATCTACAAATTCTAAACGCCTCAATACAACGAACCATTTATCTCTCACTTCTGCTACATGTCCAATCCAGTCATTTAGGTGAGTTCTGCTCATTGTGGTAATGTGGGGACCCAGACTGATGAAGCTTCATCTTGACGTGTACTTCCATGATCACTGCAACAGCGGCAAAGAAAACAGATGTAAAATTCATGGGTTTTTAAAACTTTTCTTTATATGGTAAAGTCATATGGTAATGACTAACTTCAAAAAATGTGGAGAAATATAATCTTGCCATGTGCCCCAAAGGAGAAGAAATCAACTATTTTTGAGTAGCCCTTATGACTACCCCATTGGGTAAACTGGATCAGAAGAAGCTGCTGAGACCAAAAACCAAAATGGTCCTGCTCTGCTCCTTTTTCAAGGACTTAAAGAAAAAGAAGACACTTTCCCAGTCAGGCACATAGAGGATTATGACCCATCTCTGTCCACCAAGGGACACAGAGAATCAGAGTGACAGAAAGAGAGAGAGAGAGAGAGAGAGAGAAAGAGAGAGAGACTGCAGTGATATTTAACTAATAACTGCATGGCATCAGACTCTTCCATCCCCAATTAGATAAATCTCTTCCTGTCTGGGGAAGGATGCAGATAGAAGGACGTAAGATAAAGAATAGAAAGAAGAAATCTGTAAGATTGTAAAACAAACAAAAAGAAATCTCTGTCAAGAAGGCAGTATTCGGAAAAGTCTTAAGATCTCCTTTTAAAGGATAATTGAGACTCAAAAAGCAAAGTGACCCAAGTTATTCCTGGGGTGGTTAGAGCCACAGACTTAGAAATGCTCTAAGGAAGTTGTCTAGGGAGGATATAGGTCTTTGAATCTTGGCATGTGGGCTTTAGGGAAGTCATTTTCCAGGTCCTCAGCCTTCATATGACCTGTTTCTTATAGTTGAGAAGTCAACTTTCCCTTTCACAATTACTCTTGTTCATTTTTTAAAAGAAAAGCAGAGTTTCAATGCATACTGAATTTTACTATTGTTCCCTTCTCCAGGGTAGAAAACAAGCAAACAAACAAAAACAAAAGCAAACAAACAAACAAAAACTCTGGAGCACCAAAATGAGGAACAATTCGAGAATGTACAACTTCTAAGGAAGAAATACGGGAAAGAGAGTTTAGCTAAGAAGTACTGAAGGGAGCTGGCTTCAGAATCATGGTCAGACAATTGCCTCCTTTCTTTGATAGATCCATTGATCTACTGATTGATAGATCTATTTAGCTCATCTATCTCAAACGAAAAATTTAGAAAGATGTTTGTCACAGGAATGCTTATTAGCATGGGTTGAATTTTTTAAAATGAAGTCACATTTTTGTCAGGATGCAAACTTGATTTGGCTGATTGATTTGACAATGAAGACCAATGAACCACTTGCTCACTGGGTTATATGCCAGACATTTCTTTCTTTTTTTTTTTTTTTGAGTTGGAGTCTTACTACGTTACCCAGGCTGGAGTGCCATGACATGCACAAGCGCGGCCAGCCTAGTGTCAACCTGCTGGGCTCCGGCAATCCTTCCGCCTCAGCCTTCCAAGTAGCCGGAACTATAGGTGCACGCTACAACACCCAGCTATTTTTAATTTTACTGTAGAGATGAGGTCTTGCCAAGTTGCCCAGGCTGGTCTTGAACCCATGGGCTCAGGCAATCCACTTGCCTTGACTTCCCAAAGTGCTGGGATTACAGACTGAGCCACCAAGCCCAGCCTGGCAGACATTTCTATAACATAAACAAGGTACCCCTGCAGCTCCGAAGTTTTAATTAATTAATTAATTTCCAAGATTTTAATGGAAATAGACTTAAAGCATACATAGCCTGGAAGTCGCGTGCTTTTTAGCTGTTAAACACATGATAAACATTTTAGATTTAAGCTTACAAATTTATGAGTAAATAGAAAAAGTTTTAAAGAAGTCTTTTAGGGAATATAGCAAAAAAGAAAAGTTTAAAGACCACTATCTATACTTCTCGGCAATGTGACAGGACTGCAACACCTGTATGTCGGTAGCCATACAGGTGTTACAAGTAGAGGTTTTGCAAGCAGTCTTCAGGAAAGGGAAAATGGAGAGGCAAACCAGAAAACGGAAGTGAGAGGCAAGGGGCATTGGGAGAGAAGGCAAAGCCTCAGAGACAGCAACTCCTGCTGAGCTGAGAAGGGCTGGGCTAATTAAGCCGGGATTCCAGGCCTGTTCTCTGAAACTGAAAGCTTCCCTTGGGCTGCCAGTAGAGCACCTGGGCCAGCTCACCAAGGTCTGTGCTGTCCCAGAGAGGACCAGCACAGGTGACATATTTGTGTCTTAGCCGAAACCCATCATCACAAACATAAAAATAGCTCAAAGCTAACGTTCTGAAGTGGGAAGGTCACGGGCATATCTGGGTGAGAACAGCAGCCCTTAAAAATAGATTTGTGAAAGCACTTTGAAAACCGTGTTTGAGGACATGTGTGAGGAGCCAGGGTGCACATGCAGTTCACCCTCATTTTCTTGGAGTTTCTAGAGCATCCCACTCACCCCTTGCTCCTTCATGGAGCTCCCAGAGAGAGTACCACGAGGGTAGAGACAGCAATTCCAGAGAAGCGGACATTCAGTGTTGTCTGTGCCCGGAGGCAGCTGCTCAGGGAATGCTTTTATTTTTCTAATTTCTGGGGGAAAATATTTAGGCAGATCAATGTAAATAAACATTGAGGGATATTTTTGGCAAGGGTTTTCTTTTTGCTTGTTTTTTTATTTTCACAGAGAAAAGATAATTAGAACACGTTAAGAAACATGAATACCAACTTCTACTGTGAAGTCAAGCTGTGAAAATGAACCCGGACCAAGAGGAAAAGGTGTTGGGTCTTAATTAGTCAGAGCACCGTGAAGGGGAAAGGCAAGGTTCGGCATGTTCATTTTGTGTTGAATTTCCGATTTGCTCTCTCATGGTTCCGCTGTCCGCAGGCCTCAGCATGCTTCTGCCCCTGGGCTAAGCAGATGGTCTGTAGTGGGAGGAGTAAACAGGGACCAGCAACTTAGGTTTGACTCAGAGTCGTCCTGACTATGGCTCAGGCCTGGGCTCCAGTGTCACTTAGGACGTAGCCTCTTGATAATAGCAATGACAATAGTATCTTCTAACACATTTGTGGAGTGCTTAATATGTGACAAGTACTATGTTAATCTTTTCACATCTAATGCAATCGCCAAACAACCCAATAATATCAATTCTGTTATAAGGAAATGGAGGTTTGTTTAATGGTCTTGTGGGTGGTATATCAGATTTCCGGACCTGCCTCCCCACCTTTGGGCTGAGTTGCCTTGTCTTTCTTCACTGTACAGCAGGCATAACATGGAGCGCCTCTGCCTCCGATCTGTGAGGATTCAACGAGTGTATAAAGCAGATGGCATTGTGACTGTCATTTTATTGAGTTAACCATAAATATTGATGACTGAAAATGCTTACCACTGATGTTTGCTGCATGCTTAGTACATGCCAAACATTGTTCTATGCCCTTTTTGTGTATTCACTCATTTAATTCTGTCTTCCTCACAGTCCCTTGAAGTAGGCATCACTCTTTTGCCCATTTTCACAGAAGAGGGAATTGGGTTTTGGAGTACCTAAACAGCTTACCCAAGGCCATAGAGTAAATCATTGGTGGGGCTGGGATTTGTACTCATGCCGTCTGGTGTAAGAGTCAAAGCTCTAAGGTGAGCTGGGATCACACCACTGTACTCCAGCCTCAGTGACAGAGTGAGACGCCAACTCAAAAAACAAAACAAAACAAACATAAAAAGAGAGCTCTGATTAAGCAACGCTATTTATTATTATCATCATTCACATAAGGACTGATGCAAAAGACGAAATAGCCTCAACAGACTCTGTTCTCTGGTTCATGCATTTTTTTCTTTAAGAATGATTTATGAACCTCCAATGACATGCTTATTATTAATATAAAGATCGAGAGTCCCAAATCTGGAGACCCTAAATTTAAAATGCTCCAAAATCTGCAACTTTTTGATTGACTCCATCATGCTCAAATAAAATGCATGTTGGAGCATTCCAGATTTCAGATTGTCAGACATGGGATGCTTTGTAAGTATAATGCAAATATTCTAAAATCTGAAAAAATCCTAAATCTGAAACATGTCTAGTTCCAAACATTTTGGGTGAGGGATACTCAACTTTTTAAAGAATTATCTGTGAATGTGCTTGTTTGCCCCACAATTCTGCCAGCTCATGTATGGCAAAGACAGGTCTCTCTTACCTGTGATTCCTACCTCACCATGATAAATGCCTGTAGAACAGAAAGGAAGTCTGCTTATGTGTTGGACACTACACTAGCACTAGGATAAGA
Organism: Tarsius wallacei; assembly: GCA_963574415.1. Classification (NCBI taxonomy): domain Eukaryota; kingdom Metazoa; phylum Chordata; class Mammalia; order Primates; family Tarsiidae; genus Tarsius; species Tarsius wallacei. Next base: position 7,963 of record CAUYQG010087169.1, read on the forward strand.
CAATTCCATTTATTGAGAATACGTAAATGGGATGGAGAAGACACCATTTAAACAAACAGTGACAATAAAACTATGGTGCACTAATAAAGCCCTGGTCAATGCTTCATGGGACAGGGAAGCCCTTTATTCCATCCTGATTAAAGATGGAATGAAAGATGGATGGGGATCGTGGTGGGTAGGGCTAAATTCTAGAACAGATAACACTGAGGCTCAGTGTTTGAGACACAGAAAGTTTCTCTGGTAGAAAAGGCTTAAAGCATGCCCAAGGAAAGCAGCATCTGGAAGCATAACCCGAGGAGACATGAAGAGGAGACTCCTCTAAGTGCTAGAATAGGTACTTTTTTTTCTTTCTAACAGGGATCTGCTGAAAGATTTTAAGCAGGAGAGAGGCATAATCTGATTTGCATTTCAGAACGATCTCTCTTGCTGCTCTGTGGATGATAAATCAATCAGATGGGGTAAAATTGGAGACAGGAGGCCATTTAGGGTCCACCTACAGTAGAACAGGGAAGTGACAGCAGGGTTCTGAACTGAGCTCATTTTGGAGTTTTCTCTTGAAGTGGTTTCAGAGAGCTGCTTGAGGCCCTGATAAGCATTGTGAGAGCCAGTGTCTCCCTCAGGCTCCTGCTGCAGCCTCTGCGCCTGCGCTCTACTTGTGGGAGGAAAGAATAATCTAGTGTTAGCCGTTGCCCCTTGGGCTTGGACATTAAACTCCCCCAGCAGACGTTTGATAAAGAAACAAAAATAAAGGGAGCCTCACAGGAGCAAAGACCAAACAAAAAGCTGTCTCCTCCCTGTTTAATGAAAGAGCAACTATCCACCAAGCTCCAGGAAAAATGTAGGGTGAAGTTTGTGTGTAAGAGTTCTGCTTTCAGGGCTGTAATCTCAGTAAACTCTTGCCTGCAGGATACAAGAAAATCGTTGCTGGGAACAACTTAAGAAAGAAGATATAATTCCAGGTGAAATGAGGCATTGTTTTGTTCCCATTATTCTTAGGGCTATTGAGCAGGAATAAACTAGTAAAGTATGATAGAAACAGACACAGTTATCAAGAACTTATAGTCTAAACAATACATGTTTTAAAATGACTTGTCCCAGGTGGTCAAAAAATTCTTTTTGCATTGCTGAGCTACTAGAGAGGCTCTTTTTGTTATGTGGATATTGTGAAAGTAACTCTGGAGAGCAATGTGACATTTTCCTGGGATCTTTGGGCCTATGTAAATTCCCCGATTCCTCCTGTTTATCCATTTGTCATTAAAAGGAAGCTGGAGGGCTGCATTTGGGGTAGAATGTAAGGGGCAAAATCTTGGGGCTTCTTCCTGTCTGGAGGATTATTACTGCGAAGCTCATTTATTCAATGACCAAGCTATGGAGTAAGTTGGAAGTGGTTATCAGGAAATCCAGGCTAGATGGAGGCTGGGGGAAGCACAATTATAAGTCAAAGCATTTTCTTCTATATTTGCTGGCCTGTGAATGTTACCCTCATCTACAAGGGTACCTGAGAAACCTCAAGTAATCTTTGATTCTACCCTGCTTCTGTTAAGATATGCTAAGTTCTTTAGTAGTAACAAATGACTCCAAAATTTCTGTGGCTTTTAATAATCAACAACCAACATTTATGCTATTTTACATTCATGCTGATTGCCACTTGCTATTGGTTGAATCTTTGCTCGAGACTGTCTTACTCTAGAATCCAGACTGATAGAGTTTCCTCTGTCTGGAACATTACTAGTTGTATGGTAGTGGGAAAGGAGAATGTGGTGATCATACTGCATCCTAAAACTTCTGCTGGGAAGTGATGCATGCAACTTGTGTTCACATCTTATAGGCCAAATCCTGTCAATGGGACAGGGATCTATAGTTATTCCCAGGAAGAATAGTAGATAATTCTGTTAATAAAAGTCTGGATGTTGGTATCTCTCCAAAATTCATATGTTAGAACCTAATACCCAACATGATCATATCAAGAAGTGAGAACTTTTGGGAAGTGATTAAGTCATGAGGACTCCACTCTCATGAAGGGGATTAATGCCCTTATAAAAGAGGTTGAAGTGAGTGCTCTATTCCCTTCCATCATTTGAGGACACATAGATGCTGCCATCTACAAGGAACAAACTCTCACCAGATACCAAATCTGTGGGCTCCTTGATCTTGGACTTCTTAACCCCCGGAACTGTGAGTAATAAACTTCTGCTGTTTACAAACTACTCAAAGGGTTTTTTTGGTTTGTTTTTATTTGTAATTTGTTTATAAACTACCCAATCTAAGGAATAGCAGTCCAAATGAACTGACAGGCGTTATTAACATGTCTAGAGCCATAGGGAACAGCATTCAAATTCAATCTCTTTCACTTTTTAGCTACATAGAGTGTGTGTTATTATATTTCCCTATTCACGTTTAGCATGCCCTGGGTTCCTCATAGGCATATGTTTAGGATAGAGAGGGACTTTTTGAAAATTATACTTTGCTATCCCTAATCTACAGGGCATGTGTTCAGTTGAGTGAATACATAATTTAGTGCAAGTCAGAGTTTTCCCTGTACTAAGACTTTGAGGGAGGGTGGGTATCTTCCTTGATCCCATCCCATTGACACTTTCAAGTCAATTTTACTTCTCCTTCAATTATTGCTCAAATTCCATTAAAGCCTGTGTCATCAGATGTTACTACTCAATGCTCCTTCCTTCTAGATTTTACCTTTTAACAGTTGAGTTATTCCCTGTTATTCATTAAAGACTATTATGCCTGGCCTCTCCTTTCTTTCCTACGATTCCTGTGATCGTTATTGGGAACTTCAACATCTATGTACATGATCACATTCAACATCTTTGGCCTCTTGGTTCCTTTACCTGCTCACCTCAAATGATGCCTTCCTTCACTCTACTTCAACAGTATGTTAGACTTTGTAATCCCCAATATCTGCACTGCTTCCCAAATCCCCATTGCAACACCTCACCCTCTGATCGCCAGCCCTAACTTTCTACCTCCTTCTCTTTAGTATTCCAAGTACAATTCTTTAACTACACTGGAGCCTTCAATCTATTATTCCTACTATTTTGTCACTGTCCATCTCTTTGCATGTCATGATAGCCTCTGTAACTAGCTTAAACACCACCCAGAGCTGGCCTAACTGTGAGGCTAAGGGCACATCCTCCAGACTGCTAAGTCTGCCCAAGATTTCTGATACTAACTGCAAGTTCAGAGATATATTAGTTCCCTAGGGATCCTGTAATAAATTACCTCAGACTGGGTGGTTAAACAAGAGAAATTTATTGTCTCATAATTCTGGAGGCTAGAAGTCTAAGATCAAGGTATTCACAGGTTTGTCTTCTTCCGAGGGCTAAAGGAAGCCTCTGTTCCATGCTTCTACCTTAGCTTCTAATGCTTTGCTTGCAATCTTTGGCATTCCTTGACTTACAGAAGCATCACCCAATCTCTGCCTTCATCTTCATATGGTGTTTATCTGTTTCTGTGTCCGAATTTCACCTTTTCATGAAGATATCAGTCATTATCAGACGAGAGGCCCACTCTACTTTAGTATGATTTCACCTTAACTGAGTATATCTGCAATAACCCTGTTTCCAAGTAAAGTTTTATTCTAAGGTGCTAAGGGTTAAAACTTCAAAACATACATTTTAGATGGGCACAGTTCAGCTGATAATGGGGGTTCCCAAAACCGTCCTCAGATTTGATAATTTGCTGGAAATACTCACAGAACTCACTAAAAGCTATTATGCTTATGGTTATGCTCATTATGGGAAAAGTGCATAATAAAATCAACCAAGGGGAGAAATGCATAGGGTAGAGCCTAGGAGGATGCAAAATGCAAAGCTCAGGACACGTTACCTTCCCTGCATTGACGTGTGACAATACGCACAGATTATTGTCAACTATGAAAGCTCATGAAAGCGTTGATAATTAGAGTTTTTCGTAGATGGATTTTCCACATGGTTAAATTCAGCTTCAAGATTAACTCTCTGTACATATGGTTGCTTCTTCTGGAGTGCCCAGTCCCCACCCTAAGAGGATCAGGTGTGGCCAGTACTGCTCTGAGTTATCTTGCTTGAATAAACTTTCAGGTGTAGTCTGAGGTGCTCACTTTCAATAACAAAGATTCCCTCATCACAGAGGAAATTCCAGTAAATGTTACATTCCAGAAGCCAGAACAAAGACCAGATGTCTCTTTTGGTATGGCCAAATTCCTGATTATACAACGTTCATTCTTCTTGGCCAACTGCCCCCCATTAAACTCATCTGATTAAACCCTGACCTGGTAAAATCTGACTATCCTACTCAGTACCTGCACCCAAGCAGCTGAGTACTGCTGGAGAAAATCCCCAAACAAGGTTTGGTCTCACTTTATAACCCTCTGTCTCAAATATATACTCTCCTCTGCCAGATAGTCCTACTATACTTCCCTAGGACAGATGCCTTTCCTCACTGAGTTCATAGTTTCACACTTTTCTCTACATACGCCTGTCCCATCTATACAAGCCTCTCTCTCAAATGATGGATAGCTTACTCTTCATGGAAAATAATGGCTGCAGTAAGAGTGACCTTATATTTCCTTCACCAAATCCATTGCCCGTTGGGCTTCTGTGCTCCATATATTCTATTCCATCTAAAGAAATGTCACCATCTTCTTTTGGGCTCAGACTCATGGCATTATCTTTGACTCCTTCATACCCTACATTCAATGTATGAGCAAGCTGTGTCAGTGATACCAGAACATGTTCTGAATCTGACCACTTTTCATGGTCTGCACTGCTAAATTCTTGATGCAGCTCTATACCCGGAACCAGTGCAGACATTTCTTAAGTTTTGCTTCCATTTTCTATACCTTTCCAGTCTTTTCTCCATATGGCAGCTAGAGTGATCTTCTCCAAGTGTGCATCACATAAAACCACCATCCCGTTGCCAATACAATAAAATTCATCCTCTTTTTATGACCTGTGCACACAATGAGATAATTTCAATCTTGGAGCCTGTGGCAAACCCTAGCTAGTTCGTTGTTCACTAAACTGTTTGTCTTTTACCCCAGCCACACATGTTTCCTTGTCTCCCTCATAGGCAGGTATCTGAGTTGTAGCCAACAGAGTATGAACAGAAATGACACACATCATTCTAGGTCTAGTCCATAGAACTGTCCATGTTATAAGTTCCTTCTGTCTCTTTTCTTATCTATTGCTTTAGTAGATGAAGAGGAAGATGAAGGCTTAAAAATAGTAAATCCGCACTGTGGAAGGAGTCTGAGTGTCTGAGTAATTCAGTGGAGCAGAGCACCTGGCCTGTTCTCCTGAGGCCTTCATCGGACTGTGTGTTAGTCTACGTAAGACATATATTCTCACTGTGTTGTGCCACTGAGATTAAGGGACTGTTTGTTACAACTGTTAGCATAACCTGACAAATACAAAGCTCTTGCATCTTCTCTTCTTCTTCTTTGAATTTTCCTTCCCAGGATCGTTGTCTGGCTTCCTCCCTCTCAAGGCCTAGGGCTCAGCTCATATGTCACATCCCCAACAAGAGACTTCTTCTGACCCTTCTGTCTAAAGTGTCTCCCCATCACTTAATTCAACTGTCCTATTTAAGTTCTTCATAACACTTACCACTACCTGATATTGTAAATGTAGATATAAATTCCCGTTCATTTAGTTATTTGTTCATTTGACACATATGTCTGTCTTTCCCACTAGAATATAAGTTCTACCAGGGTATAATTCTTATCTGTCTTGTTTATCACTATATTCCCAGCTCTTGGGGAAGCACCAGGCACACAGGAGACACTCAAGAAACACCTGTTTTAAACTAAAAATTACATTTTAAAAAGTTCCGAAGAGATTTTAGAATGACAGCATAATTCCTGATATATGTTATTTTTCTATCTGGAGGAAAGATTTGCTTTTGTTGTTTGGTCTTACAAACAAAGAAGGACTAAAATGTACAGTACTAGGAAAAAACATGGAAATTCATTGGTTTTAATGCATTGAGTATCTGACTTCTTACTAACAGACTTTAGGAAAGGTTATATAACATGGTAACCTCGAATCTGAGAGGGCTTGCATGCATGTTGACGTATTTCAAAGAAGTCACCCAGAGGTTCAGCAGGGGAAGACATTGGTGTATTAAAATTTATGGGAGGCACCAATGGCGACAGGTTGGTGAAGAATATACACTTCAGGGCAGTATAGCAAGAGTTTTATAATCAAAGCAGTCAAGTTAATCTTTCAAATTCCTATCTGATGTTTACAGTTACACTGATCAACAGTAATGACTACATTGTTTTCAACTTTGCTTGGTCACTTGCATCTCATGACTCATTACTGGGAATATGCATATGCTTCAGAAATCAGCCTTGGCCAGGGACTGCTCCCTGAGGGAGGGTGCACAAAGAAGCCAGGTATAGAGAGAAACAGTCTATGTCCAGATAATACTTCACAATGCACCCCTACATTGACTTTTTCCTCTCTCACAATCTTCACGTAACACTGACCTTACATCAGTTTCCCGAGGTGGATACATGAGTCAAACATTGCATCTATATCCTGTATATGCAATAAAGGGCACAGGATCTGAACAGCGAAATTGCTACAGTGATTATAATACCTATGATTACCTTTTGTCAAAAAGGGCTTCGAGATATGAACCACTTGGAAAAGGAGTCTTCAGCAGTTTGGAAAACAGCACCGATTTCAGTATTCAGGACTTTAAGGGCCACAGATACGTTATCACCATCGTCAGGAATGTATACACAGCATTCAATTTTAAGTATGGTACAGATGCTCAGGGGTCCAACCAAGTAGTTTTACTAATGATGCCATTAAAGCACTCAGTGAACAGCAGGATGTAGTCTCTGATTTCTATCTGGACTGCTGTTAACCACCCTGGCCTATCTCATACTGATTATCCCAACTAGGGGCAAGTCTTATTGACCTCTTCCCTCACCAGGGAGAAAATATATTTTGTGGTCTCATTGTATCCACTGAAGCTCTGTTGAGTGTTCCAAGATGAGTCCCATTGATGGAAAGCATGCCACTATGTCTCATTGGCCAGTTTCATTCTCCCTGGCATTCCTAATGTTGCTGATATGGGGAACTCTGAGCAGACCCAACATGCTGACTTGTTGTGTACTCGGAGAGGGTTCCCGCTTATTGGAGGAATGTATTCCTAGAGCTGAGACTGAGGGTGATTAGATAGATGTTTGAGAGGAACAAGCAAAGGAAAATCGTGATCATCTGGTAAAGCACAAGTAACAATCCTGTTCTGTGACAACACTGTGACACTTTGTGGAGGCCTCCCCAGGCTGCACTACCATGCCTGGGAGCCCTCTTGTCCATGACATGGAAGGACAGTGGGAGTGTCTTGAATTGCCGCATAGAAATGACAATAGTCTCCCTCTTGAGTATTTGAGACCCAAGATTATGACACTTACTAGTATTTGTCCATTTTCCCATAACCATAGGATAAATACCTAAATTATGGTCTATCCCTTATCCCCAGGGAGAAACAATAGGGTTCAGCTTGAACTTTCCAGAGCCAGTGGAGAGTATTCTCTATGGGTACCATGTCTTGTGGGACAGGAAGCAACAGATTATTCTCGTTTCCACAGCTTGGTCACAGTGATGATTCTTTCATCCGGATTTGCATCCTCAGGGGCCTCACCCGTGGTTGTGTCAGTATGTCTAGGGGTGCTGGCAGCCTGCATGGGGTCTCTCATTGAGTGTGGATTGCTTCATTCAGTTGGGCTGTCCTCACCTGCAATGAGTGTTGATCTGTCTTTAAAACATCTTTTAGCATGCCACTGTATCTTTCCATTAGGCCAGTGTCTGTGGGATTGTACAGTAGGTGAAATTGCCAGTCAATATGCAACCGCTCGGCCCATTGTTGCACTTGATGTCCAGTGAAGTGAGTTCACTAGTTGTTCTCAATGACTTCAGGGGGGCCATGTGCTATAAGAAGCTGTGACAGTCCTCTGATGTTTGAGCACTTGTAGTTCATTTGCTAGGGGAGTTCTGCAGTAATCCTGTTGTGGTATCAACACAAGTGAGGATGAACTGGGTCCCTTCCAACATTGGAAGGGGACTGATATAATCTTCTTGCCAGTGGGTCAAGGGCTCATGGACCCATTTGATATATCCATCTTCTGCTGTGCCCAGTCAGTAGGGGAAGGTGACAGTAACTTAGATCAGGGGTCCTCAACCTCAGGCCACGGACCAGTGCCTCTGACCTGTACCACTGGTTTGTAGCCCATTAGGAACTGGACCACACAGCAGGAGGTGAACAAATGAAGCTTCATCTGTATTTACAGCCACTCCCTTTTGCTTGCATTACCACCTGAGCTCTGTCTTCTGTTAGATCAGTGACAGCATTAGATTCTCATAGAAGCACAAACCTTGTTGTGTACTCTGCATATGAGGGATCTAGGTTATGTACGCCTTATGAGGATCTAATGCCTGATGATCTGAGGTGGAGCTGAGGCAGTGGTGCTGAGTGGCTACAAATACAGATTAACATTAGCAGTGAGATTTGACTGCACAGAGACCATAATAAATCAATTGCTTGCACACTCATATCAAAAGCCTATCAGTGAATGCAAGTGAGTTGATATACTTCACCTGTACAGCTGCAGCTGGTGGCAGACTTTACGTCAGAATTCAACACTTATTTTAGTCCACATGTGGCCCACCCATTATTTTATTTACCGCTTCTGTCGGCACCTCTTTCCTGAACTGTACACTTGTTCAGTCACAGTTTTGGTAAGCCCACAAGCTACTCCTAGCCAAAATGAGTAAAAAACAAACGTCACCGGAGAGCTTCTCTGAAAAGGGAGAAAGAGTCAATAATAAGACAGCAGAAAACTCCAGGACTGCCAACAGAAAGAAAGCTGACTTAAAAGAAAATACCAAGAGTCCTACTTAAATTACAGATTCATTGTAACAAGTGATTCACATTCTCCAAGGCTGCTTTGTATAATATGTGGTGAAACCTTCAAAACTGCTTCACCACAGTTTGCACATCCTGCATTAAAAGACAAGGCTTTGAGGTTTTTCAAAAGAAGAAAACATGAACACGAGGCAATTATTAAAGGCCATCACTTCATCAAATGTGTCTGCACTGAGAGCATCATTCTTAGTGACTAACTGCATTGTTAAAGCTAAAAACCCCTTCACTATTGGTGAAAAGTTGATTCTGCATGCTGCTGGGGACATTTGTCATAAACTTTTGGAAAGACTGCAGTTCAAAAGGCGGCATGTGTTTCTCTTTTGGCTAGCACCATAATTAGATGAATTGATGAAATAGCAGAGGAAATTGAGGCACAATTGTTAGAGAGATTAATGAGTCACTGTGGTACGCAATCCAGGTTGATGTGTCTACTGAGGTTGACAACAAGGCAATAATGCTTGTTTATATGTGATATATTTTTCAGGAGTATGTGCATGAGGATATGTTATGTATACTTTTGCTGCCAACCAATACCAAAGCTGCAGAACTATTCAAATCTTTGAATGATTACATATCAGGAAAAATGAATTGGTCATTCTGTGTTAGGATATACATGGATGGAGAGGCTACCATGAGCGGATAGCTTTCTGATTTCACTACTCAAGTCAAAGAGGTCAGTTCTGAAGGTGAGGCTAGGCACTGTGTCATCCGTAGAGAAATACTGGCTAGCCTAAAAATGTCACAACGTTTTGCAGGATGTAATTAAAATTATAACCACATTAAAGTACGTGCCCTTAACTCACATCTATTCATGCAACTGTGAGGAGATGGATGCAGAGCACACATGCCTTCTCTTATACACAGAAGTGAGATAGCTTTCTAAAGGTAGATCACTGCTAGAGTTTTTGAGTTATGACAGCCACTCCAGAGATTTCTTTTAGAAAGACAGTCACCATTGGCAGCACATTTCAGTGACACAGAATGGGTCGCAAACTTGCTTACTCGTGTAACATATTCAACCTGCTCAATGAACTCAACCTGTCACTTCAGGAGAGAATGACAACTGTGTTCAAGTCAGCAGATAAAGTGGCTACATTCAAAGCCAACCTGGAATTATGAGGGCGATGTGTGAGCGCTGGGATTTTTTTACATGATTCAAACATTATCAGGGATTTTGAAAGAAACTGAGCCAGGGCTTTCTTTCTCCCAGCTGGTGCATGATCCCCTATCTCAGCTTTCAAAAGAGTTTGAGCATTATTTCCCAACCACAAAAGACCCCTGAGCTGGGAAAGAATGGATCTATGACCCCTTTGTGAATAAGCCAGGTAAATTGACTTTGTCCATGCTAGAAGAGGATTAACTGCTTGTGATCGCAAATAATGGTGGCCTTAAAAGTACGTTTGCGACAACTTCAAATCTCCAAATGTTCTGGATTAAAGAAAAGGTGGAATATCCTGAGATTGCCACACTGAAAAGCCTGCTTTCCATTTCCAACATACTATCTTTGTGAAGCAGGGTTTTCTGCAGTGACAGCAACCAAAATAAGACATAAGCAATACACTTCAGGTGTCACTGTCTCCCATAACCTCAGGTGGGACCATGTAGTTGCAGGAAAACAAGGTTTTATGGTGAAATGTATAATTATTTCATTATATATTACAAAGTAGTAATAATAGAAACAAAGTGCACAATAAATGTAATGCATTTGAATCACCCCGGAACCATCCTCCTACCCCAGCCTATGAAAAAACTGTTTTTTATGAAACCAGTCCATGATGCCAAAAAAGTTGGAGACCACTGGCCTAGATATTCAGGACCCTGCTGTGAAGGGAGTCAACCTCTTGCTTGAAAACTGCTTGTGGTCATTAAAACCCATAGGTAGTATGATTGTCTCGGGGTTAGGGAGACTTACTCACAGGAGATTCCTGGAAACCTTAATGACCAAACTTAATCACCTGCATCCACAGTTACTGGTCACCATGGTGCAGGCCAATTGAGTGACTGTCAAGATTGATTGACTTTTCTTTTTTTCTAAATATTTTGTACTAATTTTTCAGGCTACAGCCTCCTGTTTGTCAGGTTCACATAATTACATTTATGTTCTCTAGGGGAAACAAAGAACAAGAAATTATTGCACTGGAGGTGTTTTTCAACAGACAGCAGTTGACAAACATGAAAGACAAGTTGAAGATACTAATGTGTAAGGAGACCACACACATTGATAAATAAAATACCTAGATCTCAATAGAAAAGTGGGTAATTCATTCATCAAAGAGGAAATAAAAATAACTAATAAACATAAAAATGTTCAACCTCTTTAAGAATCAAAGACAGTAGAAAAGAAGACACTTTTGATTATAATGTTTAAAGATTTAAAAATATGATATCAGCAAGACTGCATGTAACAGACACTTTGATAGAGTGCTTGTGAATGGGGGAATTACTCAAACTCTTTTTTTAATGGCAAACCATCTTGGTAATACATAACAGGACCACAGAAAATATTTTATACCCTTTGTAAATCACCCTCCCAAAATCAATCCAAAAAATGTTTGGCACAGTGCTATTTATATTAAAAAATAAAACCCCATGAAAATATACCTTAAATATCTAATAACAGGGGAGTAGTTTAAAAAATATGGTGCAGCCACAAAATAGTTATGAAGAATTTTAATAGAGAATATGCTCATAAGGATATTTAGTAAACAGAGCATGGTACAAAGCTGTGTGAAAGCTAGATGCCAAATATAAAGAATTTTGCATATAATAAAAAAATATATAAAATGTTTTTATGCCTAGACATAAAAAGGAAAATAAAAACCAGCATAATCTCACAATTCTAGTACAGATATAAAACAATATAGTATGATTCTTTATATATATTATGCATTTTCAAAATGTCTGTACCTTTCATACATGTTTAGAATAGCATGGGAAAAAGTTATTAAAAACACAGTGTCTTTGAGGTCAGCTAAGTTTGGCTTCTGATCATGGTTATGCCACTTTTTACTGAGGTTTTGATCAAGATGGTCAGAATCTTTGGTATTCAGTTTTCTCATTTGTAAACTGGGTGCAATAATTTACATCCCTTAGAAGTACTTGGAAGAACAAATGAAAAAAACTTGTTAAATGCTTAGCATAGTACATGACATAAAGTAGGTTTTAATGAATATTAGTATCTCATCTTAGAATCACAGAATCTGAGAATTTGGAAATGCTTTCAGATACTTTATCCAACCTTTTAAAATTAACCGTTTATTTTAAAGATATGGACTACAATTCAGGGTTAGGTATACAGATGTTCATTGTGCAGGTACCCTTGTCGATGAGGTGTGCCCCTCCTCCCCTGGCAGCTTCCCACTACTGCCAATCCCTTTCTCATCGTATTGTTCAAGGCCCACTTATGAGTGAGAACATGTGGTACTCAGTTCTTTGTTTCTGTGATAAATCACTCAGTATTATAGACTCTAAGTCCACCCAAGCTGCTGCGAAGCTCATAATTTTGTCCTTCTTTATGGCTATGTAATATTCTATCGTGTATATGTACCACTTTTTTTAAATCCAGTCCCCTTTTTATGGGCAGCATGGTTGGTTCCATGTTTTTGCGATTGTGAATAATGTTGCAATAAACATGCATGTGCAGGTATCTTTTTCAAAGAGTGATTTGAGTTCCTCCAGGTATATTTCCAGTAGGGGGGTTGTGGGGTCGTATGGAAGGTTGATTTTTAGATCTTTTAGGAATTGCCACTATCCAGCCTTTAAGTTACTCATGTGGCGCAGCTAACGATGAGAGAAGGTGACTCATCTCAGCTGCATAGCTCACAAGCAACAGATCCGTCTGTGAACTCAAACCTTGCAATTTTGCATCCCTGTTCTGTGTTCTTTTTGCTAAGCCTCCTTGCTTTCCAGAGAAATAGAGTTCGGCTTTGAATTACTCCTGCTTTTTTGTTTGTTTCATTTTGATGTTTTGTATTCCGTTTATCTTTGCAAAGTGGAGCAAATTTCCTAGAGTGATTGTTGATGCTGAAGCCAAGGAAATTACATTCTGAGAGAAGAATTTAAATGACAAATACTGCTTAATATCAGTTGAGGGTCACTGAGTGCAGGAAAAGTGACAAGAGAAACCAAAGGAAGTTGGGTTAACCTATCTGAAAAGTTAAGCTTTACTTGCAGTAAAGCAAAAAGAGCTACTCAGGAAAGAGGGGCTTAATAAATTCACCACTAGACAGCCTCCTAACTGGCGCCTTCTTCAGGTCTCCCTTCTCACGGGTCCATTCACACTACAGGCAGAGTGTGCTCTATAAAATCAATCTCTCCTTAAGGCCCCTTTTGTAAATTTCTTTGGTATTTTGTTCCCTATGTATCTCCACAGTCTATGGTTTAAGCTTCTGTTACTATATTGTAATTGCCCATCTACTCGTCCATCTCCTGCACGGGACTGAAGATTTCTTGAGGACAGGAACCATCTTGTTTATGTAGCTATTTGTCTATTAATATCTATCTATTTGGAGCAAGATCTTACTCTGCCAACCAGGCTGGAGTCCAGTGGCACCATTATAGCTCATTGTAACCTCAAACTCCTGGGTTCAAGTGATCCTCCCACCTCAGCCTCCTTTGTAGCTGGGATTGCAGGTGTGGGCCACAATTCCCAGCTAATTTTTAAAATATTTTGTAGAGACGAGAGTCTTGCTATGTTGCCCAAGCAGGCTTGAACGCCTGATTTCAAGCAATCCTTCCATCTCAACCTCCCGAAGTGCTAGATTTACAGGCAGGAGTCACCATGCCACCAGGAGCCATCTTTTATATACAGTGGAAGGTCCAACATTCAGGGTACATAAGTTCTCAATAAATGTCTGTTGATTGATTATCTGTACAAAGATTGTCAAATCTAATCCTTTTTTTTTTTTTTGCTTTTCCTTTCTCACTTTCTCTTTATGTTCTATCTTCATCCAGGCTATTAGTAGTGTTATTAGTGCTTGAATTACCATGTGTTAAAATTTCACACATCTCAGGCCACACTTTGAAATGCAGCTCTGGTATCTGTAATGAAGCCTGAAGCCCTGTTTAAAATGACAATAGCCATATAAATAGATTTTGATTGAAAAATTTATTAATAATTCTTTTCTTTGGGAGATAAAAGCATGCATTTGGACTTTATCAAAGACAATATAAATTGAAAATTGAAAAGTTCAAATCTTTTGCATGAAAAATAGGTTTCACATAACCAAACTCAAACAACACAAAACAAAAAGTTAATCCAGCTTTTTTGAAAGTGACAGCTTCAGTCAAGCTGATTTATAGAGTTTCCAAGGGGCTTTTGTGCCTCCTTCTCTCCCCTCCCCTCTCTTCCATACCATTCATTTATGTTTATGCTGAGAAAATATAACTTATCTACAGTGGAATGAGTGAGGGGCTGTCGTTCTCTAAATGATCATGTCTCAGAACCTATGAAAGAAATTCCACGACATTGTTTGCACAGTAGGCATCTATGCATGCGAGCAAGAGAGACTGCTGAAAATTGACATTGCACGTTAACAATATTGTCTCACATCATTTTCTTCTTTTGAAAAGCTTTTCCTGGGCTTCCCATCTGGGTTAAGACACTTTCCTCTTAGTCCCCTTAACACCTTCCTTACTCTATAATTATCTACTGTGCTTAACACAGTGCACATACTAAAAATGTTGCTGAATAAATGAGATTGTATAGTGGAGATGTGTGTGTGTGTGCGTGTGTGTATATACATATATATATTATTTATATGTGTGTATTTCTATATACATATACTTTGTTTAGAAAATACACATAAAGCACTTACTATATGCAAGACATGTTTGTAAATGCTTTACGTATGTATTCACTTAGAACTTTACAATTTACCAAAGCACTTTTTGACACATTGACTCACTGGTTCCTCATTTCAACTTTAGTGAGCATATGGATAGGAAATCTCTCCATGTCACAGCTAGTAAAACACATCCAGAGGGGTTCATCTATTTACCCACAAGTACACAGCCTATAAATAGCAGAGTTGAGATCCTAGCCTATTTATTCTGATCCCGCAATCTAGTGCTTCGCAAGAAATGTCGTGGCAGATTACTTTCAATATTTTAGGATTACCATGTCTGTTGTAAGTATAGACTGAAGGGTAGCCTTAGCTATTTTGAGAAGTTGTTAAAGACGTTTTTCATATATTTGAAACCAATGCAGGCAGTGTCTTAGTTAGCTATTGCTATAAAATTGCTGTGTAACAAACAGCTCCAAGATTCAGTGATGAAACAAACACTACAGGTTGGCTTGGAGTTGGCTGATCTATGCTTGGCCTGGTTGGGCAGCTCTGCGTCAAGCAGTGGATCTGTCTGGGCTCGATTCCTCACAGTAGGTTGAGCTCAGGGCTAGTCCACGTGTGTTCATTCTGGGGCCGAAGATTCTCCATGGGAACATTGTAATGGGGAAGTGCAAGAATTCAAGCCTAACTTCGCAAACCGAATTCAAGCCTCTGCTTGTGTCACACTGTAACACCCCATTGGCCAAAGCAATATAGTGGCCAAACCCAATTCAAGGAGGGAAGCACACTCCACCTACCATGAGGTCAAAACAAGTTGCTAGAGTACTACAAACTTTTAATAAGTGGAGATGTAAATTAGATGAGGAAGGAGTCCCCAGGGCATGAATATTTTTGAACAATAATCTAATTGACTCCAAGGAGGCTGTCGAATTTAGCAAATAAATAAAAATGCAAGATACTCAGTAAAATTCAAATTTCATATAAAATCGCATGTTTAAGGATACCCCAAATATAGCACGGAATGTATCAAAAATATTTATTGGTTCTCTGAGATTCAAAATTAACTAGGTGTCCTGTATTTTCCCTGACAATCTTAGTTTCAGATGAATCAGTTGCTCTTTACAAGATTAGATTAATAGCAGGATTGTGCAATTGACCAGATTGTGCAAAAAGCAAGCTCATGTTGATTTCTCCAATAACCACCCATCTGCCAGTATCAGCCTTGCTCTCAGAAAGGAGGCACAAGCTTCCCTGAAAATATCACTAATTATTTTAAGGGACAAGACAAACGAAGTCTCAAGGCCATTTAGCCTCTGGCCTTCTTATTCAGCTTGTCAGTGAAAGAGGTGATGCAAGGTGCTGGGGGTTTTGTAAATTTAAATGATGTCATGGAGCAATTCTGGGTAGGCTGTCCCTGAAATCTTTCCCTGCAGTAGGATTCTAGGCTCTGTAACTATATAATCTGGAGCTAAAACAAGGTGTTTGTCTTTATCAAGGCTTTTTCTTCCTCCACGTCAGTTGGCTGGAAAAATATTTGTGTCCTTAGCATCGGGTGAAGAATGGAATGTCCACTCACTGGCCACAAAGGCCAAAGCAGATTCGTTTTCATTTGGTGGCTACTGATCTTGAAGTGGGTATGAAATCTTTATTTGGAATGATTCCTTCCTTCGTTCTCTCCTTTGTCCCGCACCCTCAAATAATTATTTATGGCCTACATACCTCTGCCACAGCTATTAAAATGGAAGGACAAAGGATACACCTGTGAATTGCTCTAGCTAGTCATTTGAAAGGGATTCGTTGTAGCAAATTACTTTGTGCGGTGTTTCATTGCTGTGGTGCCAGTCGTTTTCTGAACCAGTACAAAGAGTCTTAAACTGTTGTGTGTGTGCCTGTTTTTAAAGGTTGAGAAGGAGGAGCAGAGATAAATAGCACGTGAGAAGTCTGAGATTATTTTCTTCATGCTTTGCTTTTCGTCCAGAAATATTTATATTCAAATGTGAGACCCGGTTTTTGGAGATGAATGCCAACCCCATAAACTCAGGATGTTAATTTTCATTTCTGCAGGGATTGGAAATGATTCATGGTTTGCAGGAGTTAGAGACACCAAAGCATTTTCTATTAACACCTGGAGTTGACTGCAGAGGTGAAAGGCAGACCTCGTAGAAAGAAAGATGTTCTCCGGGGAAGAAAAATGTCACTTTTGTGGGTTTTTTTCCTTTCTTTTGCTTGTGTGTGAAGATAAGAATTGTTTTTTCCTTGAGAAATAATTCTTATCTTGTTGCAAAAATGTCACTGCAAAAAATCTGTTTGAGAAAATATTGAATCATCCTTCTGTTTATTCTGTTTTCTTCTGTGTTCATGAAAATATCACCTTAAGCATGTGATGAAAATTAAGGGAAAATGAGTCATTTCACCTGGTTTTGCAAATGATAGCATTCTTTATACTCCTCATTTCTGTGAGAGTAACAAAGGAAAATTTCTCACGACTAGCTGATTAAATAAATGTCTGTTTCCTGTCTAGTATAAGTTGAGAGAATAGGGGGAAAATGTGACAAAATAAACAGACACTTATGTCTAATCATTTTTCTGGGTAACAACTGTGTCCTGGCAGCTGGGAGGCCCTGAGGTCAAGAGAAAAAAATTGTTCTTCTAGTGGCACAGGTCTTGGATTTCTTGTTTCTATCCCTTTGGACTGCTAACTCTAATCAGTATTCAAAGAGCCCTGATAATTAGTAAGTGCACAATAATGATAATGATAACTATATTGAAAAAGGAATAATACTAGTAATTATAGCTTTTATCAATTAATCACTAACTGTGGTGAAGACACTATGCTAAGTGCTTTTTATACTTTATCCCACTTTTAATCCTCTAAAAATGCTACTATGAACATCATATTATGGTTACATTTCACAGTTGAGGAAGTGAATTATAAGATAGTTAAGTAACTCATGTGGGATTCCACAGCTATTGTGTAGTATAGCCACAATTTGAGTCCAGACACTCTGACTTGAAAACCAAAAAGCCTTTTTTTCTCCAGAGATTGGAATCTTGTTGTGTTACCTAGGCTGGAGTGCAGTGGCTGTTCAGTCATGCACTACATGTATCATAGTGCATTACAGCCTCAAACTCCTAGGCACAAGCAATCTTCCTGCCTCAGCCTCCCAAATAGCTGGGACTACAGGCACTCACCACTGTGCCTGACTGAGACCAAAATTTTTAGTGTCGAAATTCTATAACATCTTGTTTTATTGATGCAAGGTGACAGACACTCTAATATCTAGTCCTTCTTCCCCTTTTAAATTCTGCCTCTGTTTAAGGTACCACCTTTTCCAGATTACATTTCCAGCTCTGCTTTCTAAGCATTTGCAAGTCAAGTGGGACGTTAACTAGGGAACTAACGCTAAGAAAATTTTCCAGAGCCAGGGATTGAGAAGGTAGTCATGCAGAGCTAAGAAAAGCTGGTGGAAAAAAGAGTATATCACATCTGAGAGGTGAAAAGGGTCAAAAGGGTCAAAAGGGTGGCAATGTGAGCCATGAGGAAAAAAGGGAGAAGAAAAATCCAGAGTGTTTCCCAAGTACAGCTCCAATCCCCCTTTTAGGATGTGTGCCAGGTCCCCTAGGTGCTGCAGTCACCCTGTTAAAAATAGGTTAAGGTTAATAGACTTTATATAATCCTTACAGAGGGTTTTTTTTTTTTTAACTTTTCCAAGATCAATGATCATTTGTGCACGTGTGCCCATGTTGGAGGTAGAGGTAGCTGTATAAATGAGAGGTGTTATTAATGTAGATTACTTACTTTCAACTCAACAAATAGATTTCCTCTTGGGGAAATGCTGAATTAATGTTTTGCATTGCAAGAGTATTTTTGTTAACTTCAGACCTCGCAGAATAACATCGTTACTCATTTTTACTTTAGCATGGATTACTCAGACACATAGATACATTTTGATGGTAGAGAAGGTCAGGGCAGAAAAACATCAAGTCCACTAACCTTTTGAGCACATGCAGGTTCAGGCCACTCCCTGGAGAGGAGAGATCCAAGCTTATGTGAGAGCATTTTGTGGGCGGGCACTAATTGGGACCAGGAAAACAAACTTTCCACTTCACAATCTCCCATGGCCCATCTCTTCCAGGAGCCACGCCGTCTTGGCCTATCAAATTATGGGTAAGTCAATAGAAGTGTGGGGGGCTATACAGCATCTCTTGCGAAAAATTACTCCAATCTCCAATAGCTCAGGAAGGATTAGAGGATTGTTCACTCATAAAGCCCTATGTGCGACCAGTAGCATGTCTTCCCATGCGTGTCTTTTTAGGCATGTTGCATGTGTGCAGAGAATTTTGTCATCAGTTGGGAGTTCCACAAGGAGGGTGGTATGAGCTGGCAACATTCCTGCAGGGGCACTTGGTGGTTCCCTGTGGCTCTGAAGTATAACTGGACTTGCTCCCTTTTTCATTAGTGCCTAGTTTCCACTGCACCAACCAGCAGGTGAGAAGGCAGTGTTCTGTTACTCAGAGGTATGGTACCTACTCTACCAAAGGGCATGTGCTCTGACACTGTCCTGGTCACTGTACTTGGAAATCCTGGCTCCGGATGGGCCTGGACTCCTGGTTGGATGGAAAACTCCAGGGAGAAAGATTCCTGGATATGTATCTAATGGACATGGCCTTAGAAAATCTAGGATATGTCGTGTCCCCCAGCCCCCACCTTATCTTTCTTGGCACCAGACAATAATAAGATTGAATAACCATGCTGTCCAATCAAACATTCTATGATAGAAATGTTCTGTGTTTGCTCCATGCAGTGATCAGTGAGCACATAAGATGTGGTTGGTGTGATTGAGAAATTCAACTTTTAATTCTATTTTATTGTATTTCATGTAAATTTAAGTAGCCATATGAAGCTAGTGGCTACAGTATCATATAAGTGTACTTTGGAATAATTATTGCTTCAAGACTGCTTGGTAAAAGAAAAAGAACTCACAAATGTGCACATACACACTTAACATTTGTATAGTTCCCATCTACCGACTCTATACATATCCATCACTTCGTCACCACATCCATTATCTTTTAACACCCTGGGAGGGTGATGCTCTTGTCTTTCATACTTTATGGATGAGAAAACTGAGTTGCAGAGAAGTTATACATTTTGTCTCAGCTTACTTAGTATGCAAGCAGTGAAACCAGGGATCTAATCCAGGCCTGTTTCCCGGAGCTTTCAGGGGTCATCATGCATCCTTCAGGAAATATTTGACCTCATGTTTGCTTGTAAATCAGCTGACCATGAGACTGGGATAGTTTTTATGTGCCTTACTCAAAAAGCAGAGCCTGAGGCAAGGGCTTGGTTCCTGCCATTCATTTTGGAGAAAGACTTTGAGGAATAAGAATTGAAGGTATAGGAAGTAAAAGGAAAGTAAAGAAAGTCAATTCAGGGTGTGTTATTGAGAGCACTGTTGTCGGCAACTAAGGTTCAGTCCTACAGAGAGTCTTCAGATAACTGTGTAGCATGCTCTTAGAGGTGTCCACCAGACACACTGAAGAGGAAAGTATTTGTCCGTCAACTATTGTCCCCCACCGGTCAAAGACCTCTAAAGGAGTGTTAGCTCCCTTGCAGCTGTGGGTTTGTACATGTGCCAGCATAGTTGAGTGGGCTATCACAGGCTTCCTCCGTGGTGGTGGACAGCAAGCCCGGGCAGAAACCAAGAGACACATGGATAATTGAGGCAAAGCACTGTGAGGTTATATCTGTATGCTGCTGGCTGCCACAGCAAGAGTAGGAGCTAAACACGTGGACTGAGTGGATGTGAGACAGGGTATAAAAGATGATCACTGACCAAGGAAGGTAACTAAATAGCAGAACTGGGAGAACCCATAATCCTTTGAGAATGGATTCTTCCATAAAAATGTAAAACACATGGGCCTAAACTTTGACACTGTCAGTGAGTTGTTGTCTATGTGGTTGCTAGCACAATGATGTGATACTGCTTTTGCACATCATGCAAGGCCCTTTCTTTTTTTTTAAGCGAAGGAGGAGTTTTTTAAGCAACAGAAAGCTGTCAAGAAAGAAAAGGGACCCAAAAGTGGGTTGCCAGTACTAGGGACTTGCTTGTGGGTTTTATTTTTTCCTTCTAAGGGGACATCTTTTCCATTTGCATCTTACTCACCTCTTAACTTCCTAGCAGCTCCCTAGTCCCAGCTTTTAGTGCACATGTGTGCCCTTGTTCAAAGTTACTCCATCTTGATTATTACCCATAAGTACTACAGAAAAGCCCACTTTAGGGAGGAGGGAGGGGGGTAAAACCACAATGCAAATGGTATGTTAATGATGTTATAATGAACTTGGGTTAAGAACTTTTAAAAAGTTGTTATTTATTTATTTATTTTAAAGATATGGGGTACAATTCAGGATTAGGTATGCAAATGGTCATCATAAGGTAAAGTTTGGGCCTCCCTTTGTTCTCCACTTGCCTGGTTTGAGATCAGGTACCCTTATTGATGTTGTGTCCCCTCTCCCTCTCCCTCTCTGACAGTATCCCTCTACTGCCAATCATTTTCTAATAGTATTATGGTAAATGTTCAAGGTCCGCTTATGAGTGAGAACAAATGGTACTTTGTTCTTTGTTTCTGTGATAGATCCCTGAGTATGATAGACTGTAAATTCATCCAAGTTGCTGTAAAGTCCATATGTTTGTCCTTCTTTATGGCTGCATAATATTC
Organism: Tarsius wallacei; assembly: GCA_963574415.1. Taxonomy (NCBI): domain Eukaryota; kingdom Metazoa; phylum Chordata; class Mammalia; order Primates; family Tarsiidae; genus Tarsius; species Tarsius wallacei. The sequence goes on from CAUYQG010087169.1 coordinate 29,406, forward strand.
CATTGTGTATACGCACCACATTTTTTTTTAACCATTCCAGTTTTGATGGTCAGCACAGTTGGTTCCATGTTTTTGCTGCTGTGAATAGTGCTGCAACAAACATATGTGTGCAGGTATCTTTTTTGTAGAATGATTTGAGTTCCTCTGGGTATATTCCAAAAGGGGGATTACCGGGTCATATGGGAGGTTGATGTTTAGTTCTTTTAGAAATCGTCACACTGTTTTCCAAGTGTGCATTCGAGTTGTCATTCCCACCAGCAGTGTAGAAGTGTTCTTTTTTCTCTGCATCTTTGCCAGCATCTGTTGTTGTTTGTTTGATTAATGATGACCATTTTTACTAGGGCTAGGTAGTATCTCAGTGTAGTTTTGATTTGCATTTCTCTGATGATTAATGAGGCTGAGCACTTTTTCATCAGGGCCCTGTTTTAATGAAAGGCTTGGTTCTTCACATTGCCCCATCTTTCCTGGTTGACTTCATCATTCCACCTGGATGGAGTAAATTCAAGGAAAGCAAATGCATTTAAAATCAGCCTGGGCAGAATAAAACTGAGGACTCAACCAATAATTCAATGTATTCCAAAGCCATATAGAAAGCATTAGAAATTACTATTATTTCATTTACTTGTGTATGGGCAGCATGGTATAGGGGTTAGGAGCATTGGCTCTGAAGCCAGATTGCTGGGTCCAAATTGTTGCTCGACTGCATTTTAGTAATGTGCCCTGGGTAGATTATTTGACTTCTCTGGGCCTCAAGTCCTTCATATGGGAAAAAGGATTATAGTTCCTACTTTATAGAGTTGTGGTGAAGATTAACTGAGCTATCATGTATAAAGAACTTATAACAGTATCTGGCATGTGGAAAGCACAACATGCATGTTGGTTATTCCTTATTAATTAATTAGGAATTAATTAGTGTCTGATCCATACAAAGCAACTGCTCTCCTTGATCAGTATACCTGCCTGTGTCTGAGACTTTCTGTCTCCACTGACCACTCTATGATTTTGAAATTCTTTATGGTCTAAATTCTCAGGCCACCACCCTCTTTTCTTGATCTTTTGCTTTCACTTGATCAAGACTTCTTATTTTCCTTTGCTAAATGTTGGAGCTTTGGGGGCTAACTCAGTCTTTGGGCATCTTCTCTTTCTTGTTGACAGGATCTCTCTAGAATATCTTATCTAGTTCTGTGATTTTAAAGACGTCTATATGCTGATGTGCCCGAAATATGTATTTTTAGCTCCTCTGAGCTACAGGTTCATAAATTCAACTCCTTACTTAACAGCTCAATTTGGATATTTGTTAGGCACCTCAAATTTAACATGGCCAAAAGAGAACTGCTGGTTTTCCTTCACCCTAACCCCCACCCACTAGACCCCTCCTTTCATCTTCCGTTTCAGTAAACAGGATCCTCAATCAACTAACTTCTCAGGCCTCAACTCTACAGACGTCTTTCCCTTGTATTCAACACCCAGTCCAACAGTGTATACAAAATTGTCTCCAATCTGAGACATTCCCAATATAATCACTGCTAGAATCCCTTTATATGATTGTGCATGTTTTGCAGTGAACAAGGGACTTGCCATTAATATGATAGACACTATACGTTTGTATTTTTATAACAAAAATTTTCCAGTGGATAGTCTAAACGTTTCTTCTCAAAAATCCAACCTTCTAGCAGACATGATTAAAATGAATTGAAGATTAGGTGCCTCTTTCTACTTTTCACAATAAGGCTATAAGAATTAGCAGTAACCCTAACCATTGCAAACCACAGTTTATGCCTTGATAATCTCTTGCTCAGATTATGACAACAGCCCCCTCGTCGGAACTCAGCTTTTCTTGCAGTCTGTTTCCCACATAGCAGCCAGAAAAACCCTAAGATATAAATCAGATGAGACCACTCTTGTTCTCAAATCCTCTATATTAATTATCTATTTTTACATAACAGATTATCCACAAAAATGAGCTTAAAACAACAGAAATTTAACATCTAACAGTTAGTATAGGGCAGGAGTTCGGGAGAGGCTCAGCCAGGAGGTGTTGTTGGTGTACCGCAGGGGATTACAGTTAAGGTGTTGGGTGGGGCTGCAGTCATCTGAAAGCTTGATTGGGGCTACAGGATCTGCTTCCAGTGTGCCACACTCATACTGGTAGGAGGCCTCAGTTTTTTGTTATGTGTATCTCTCTATGGGCTACTTTGATATAGTTGTTACTACATGGGAGCTGGCTTCCCCCAGACTAAGCGATTTGGAAAAGAACACAAGGTAGTAGCCACAATGTCTATATGATCTAATTCAGTAATTCCCAACTAGGTGATATATTACCCCTCAGCACTTGGGAACATTTGGCCTGGTTTGAAGATATTTTTGGTTATCACAACTACAGAAAAGAATACATACTAGCATCTAGCTGGCAGAGGCCAGAGATACTACTAAACATCCTACAACACAGAGGATAGGGTTGGGACTTAGGAAACAGTACCCTCAAAATGAAGCCTTCAGAATCAAAAGTTTTTCTCTGGCTTTCACCTGCTCTCCTCTCTCTGGCTTCTCATTCTCCCCTGAGGCTAATTATAGAAACTTCCCCAAGGTGGGTCATAGAAACCAGAACTCCTTTTCCCCAAAGCCAATCATAAAGCCTAAAAGTATTACCTTAACTTTCCCTCTGCCTTTCTGTGTATAAACTGGTCATAAGGAAATTATCTGACTTTGACGGTATATCGTAGACCCCCATCCAGAGAAGGTCCTGCTTCATGCATTGAAAGAAAGAATGCATGTTCTGAGATACCAAGAGACTCTAGACAGACAAACCTTGCTGGGTTTCCTCACTCAGTGTATTAGCATGAACGCATACCCTTCTGAGTATGTCACATAAAACTATAATAAAAATAAATGTGTATGCCTTTTCTCCTATTAATCTGGTTCTTCTCAGTGACTTTTGGTGAACCTTCAGAGCACAAAGTGGACGTTCTTCCCTGATCCTTGCAACAGCCTCTCACAACAAAAAATCATCTGGTATGGAATGTCAATTGTGTTGTGGTTTGAGAAACCATGATCTAGCCTCATACATCACATATCATCACTTCTGCTATACCTTGTTGATGTAGTGTGAAGGAGCTATACAAGGGTATGAATACCAGTAGGTGGGATCATTGGCGGCCATCACTGGCTTCCACCACTCTCCAGTGGTTTCACACTGCAATCTGAATAGAAGGCATACTCCCTGCCATGGTCTTAAGGTCCTACCTGTTTTAGCCTCAGACTCTTTTTCCCACCTTATCTCCCACCAAGCCCCTCCTCTTTCACTATCATCCAGTCACATTGTCTTTATGTCTCCTGAATACACCACGCTTCACCCTGTTTCAGGCCTTTGGCCCTACCTTGCATGATTTCCCCTTGTCTTTGGGAGATATTTGCTTCTCATCATTAAGGCCTAGCTAACGTCCCCTCTTCAGAGCTGTGCCCTCATCTCCAAAGATAAAGTTGAGACTTTCCTTTAACTGTACCAGACACTCTCTATCCTGTGCTTGTATTTTATTGTGTTCGTACTTTTCACTATCTTAAGTTATTTACATATGAGTTTACACATCTCTTATCAGTGGAATGAATGCTCCATGGGGACAGGAGAATTATTCTGTTCATCTCTGTATTCCCAGAACCTAGGTCAGTACTTAGAATGCACTAGATGGCCAATCAATATTTGTTGAATGAATAAATATGTTCTCATTTTTAAAGCGCTACATATAAGCTTCTAGTGGATTATGTAGATAAATTTCTTAAATATATGGGGAAGGGTGAGACAATGAGCAGAGAAGCAACATCCTTTTGAAGTAAGATCCTTTTACAGCAATCTCAGAGAAGCCATTTGCATGTGTTTAGAGTTGTTTATCCTGTTGTCTCTGATACATTTACTGCTCCAAATTTCCTTCTTTCTCCTCTTCATGTCCATCTTTCCTTGTGGCCTTGGCATGTACTTGTAGGAAAGTTAAAAGGTATCATCTTTGGACATGGAATAAGACAAGGGAATTGATCCCTTGACCTTGGTCTCATTAATCTAGGACTATAGCTTTTGTCACTAACTATCCAAGGAGTCTCTTAAATCAAGTCCGGCTACATTAACTGCTTTAGAATTTTTTAACTAAAGAGTTATTTTTACACAGTAGGAAATTTTATTGCAAACAAATAATTGAAATTTTATTGGAATAATTAAAAGCCAAACTCACTGCATTGTACTGCAATGTTAGCAGAGTCGTTCCGCATAGTTCTGCCAGTCCCTTGGGTATTTTGAATTTATAGACACTCTTTATCCTGAGTTTACTTTGAGACTCAGCTGTCTCTGGAGCAGTGATTCATGTAACTTCAGTGCAAGAATCACCTTCAGACAGATCACGGCTGAATTCCCAAGCCCCCAAATCTTTATTCAATCTGACAGTCCCAGACACCTCCAAGAAGAGGAAGGTATCTGCATAGAGTAAGTTGTTTCTTAGGACAGGACCTGCTAAACATGGTGAAGAAAAGAAACGATCTCAGTGAAGAGGGAACTTTTTGGGCAGAAACTACTGGTCGACTCTGCTTCAAATTACCCCAGTTAGACACAAATCATTCCCCTAACTGCTTCTAACTTCAAGATTTTAGTTAGAAGCCAGAGTAAATGCCTGTGAAATTTCCATTCATTGGATAAAAACTCCTAGAACTGAACTACTCTGTGAGAGGGATTGGGAGAGAAATTATAACTAGCATTTGAAACCAAAATTCTTAGTTGCTGGGTGTCGATATGTCACAGAGATGACCCTCCCATGCTGTGCTGGGGAGCCAACTAGCTCTGCTTGAAGTAACATAATTACAGCACTTGGCAAAAGTGGAGGACAACAGAAATGAAACTCAAGAATCCTAGCACATCAGCCAGACAGAAATCCTGGGGGAAAAGGAGGTGATGGGGTCTGAGGTACACACACGCAGTTGTGCTATAAATGGCAGCTGCCTCAAGCAGAAATTTTTATTACAGGACTAAAAGAGAGATTCAGTGGCACATTCTTGTAGGTGAATGAGTCAATGCAAGTTTCCTTCCTGGGTCATAGGCTCTAGAGAGGCTTTGAAGATGAAAAGGTACAACATTGGAATATATAAATTCCTAAGGTTTGGGAGGAAGGTGATATGAAAGTATGAATCTGACTTGGGTTGTTTCTGTTTCTGTCACTAACTGGTAGCTGTCTCTGCTGCCAACTAATACTGTTGACAAATAGCTTAATGCTTCACGAGCTATTGAGATCTTCAAGTCTTTCTCATAGCAAAGCCTCACAGCCTGGAATTCTGACTCTTTCCTGGCAGGACTATGGATATCCTCCTCATTTTGTTGTTCCTGTGGCATTACTTGGCAAGAACTACTGGTGGCAAACGAGAAGAAATAATAAAACATGTTTGGTGTGATGCACCAGTGAGACAGCCACCACCAAGGTAGCAAGAAGCTACCAAATTCAGGTCACAGTGTTAATCTCTGTAGGCTTCAGTGTTTTCTCTATGAACTGAGAATAGAGGTAGATAAGTTTTGTGCTTTTTTTAACATATCTAATTTATGAAGATATCCCAAATTAAGTTAAATATGAAAGAATAGAAGTGAAGATTCTTGAGCTCCAACTATGAAACAAGCACTGTATTAAAACCTAGGAATATAGAGTTAAACATTCATGGTCTGTTCCATCACTTAGAAAGACAGCCAAGCCAACAACCCATTAGATACAGTATGATGATTGCTCTAGTGAAGAAAGCACAGTAGAATGAACATTATCTTAAAACAGTGGTTTGAATGAGAAATTTCATTTTGTTTATTTTGTAGCTGAAAATGTGCTACCAGACTCAACCTCGAATATAAAAAATAAAAACTTTTAAATGTTAACATTTAAGTACGTGGACACTGTTGAGAAGGATCCCTCAGCAAAGGCGAGTACTTTGCATCAGTCTGAGAAAGGGGACCCTTGCCCTTTGCATGTAGCTGAAAGACCCTGAGCAGCGGGGAGGGCGAGGAAGCTGACTGTACCAGCTTCTTACTCAGGCTCCATAATCATGTGTAAACTCGCAGATGCCGCTGCAAATTCATGGACCCAAATCCTTGCCAAAGCCAAGTTGAAATAATCCTTAACTTGTCACCATTTTGGAGCCTGCATACCTGCCCCTACCCTTTATCTGGGCATACGAACTAGAATCGAACATTCTAAAACCTCTGGGAGCATGATCCTGCAGAACCTCAAAGGCAGCTTTTGCATGGAGAGATCATCTTCTTTCATTGACCGAATGTTTCTTTATTTCCTATTTATTCTGTCTGTGTTCCGTCCATCATGATGTTCTATGACTTTTCCTTCTCAACTATGCTCTTTTGTTTTTCTCTTCTTATATGGAGCTCCCTAAGCCTAGTTTGCCTTGCTCTCCTGCTGGTGTTGCCACAGTGAATTGTGGTATCATGAATTCTTTGCTGAAGGATAACTCCCACCCTTCCAGATTCCGTTGTGTGCTTCCTCTCATCTCTCACAAAAATGACCATGGTCAGTCACACAGGCCTGAGCTCGGTGGAGGAAGCTGATAAACACCACTGATGCAACCTGTTGGCTAATACTGATTACAAATACCATTAATATTTCTGGAAAAGAAAAATTTTATTTTATTTTATTTTTTGAGTTGGAGTCTCACTCCGTCGCCCAGACTGAAGTGCAGTGGCCGCTCCCGGCCACCACAGCCTCGAGCCGCTGGACTCCGGCGATTCCTCCGCCTCAGTCTTCCAAGTAGCCAGAACTACAGGCGCGCGCTACCACGCCCGGCTAATTTTTTGATTTATTGTAGAGATGAGGTCTCGCCAAGTTGCCCAGGCGGGTCTCGAACCCGCGGGCTCAGGCAATCCACTCACCTCAGCCTCCCAAGGCGCGGGATTA
>CAUYQG010087173.1:0-17464 GCA_963574415.1 Tarsius wallacei
ACAACACTGAAAGAACCTGTAACAGATATTTTGACCGTGATAAATCTCATTCAGGAAATAACTAACAAGATGACAAGAATGGAAAGCAGAATTAATCAAGCAGAAGAAAGAATCTCAGAACTTGAAGACCAAAACATGGAATAACCTGATTGGTAAAAAACATAGAAAATTCAGAAAGACAGAACAAAGCCTCCAGGAGATGTGCGATTATATCAAGAGTCTGAACCTACGCCTGATTGGCATCCCAGAAGAAGAAAGAGAAAGTGAGAACAACTTGGAACAAGTATTCAAAGGGGTTATCCAAGAAAACTTTTCCCCTCTCGCCAGAGATGTAACCATCCATACACAAGAGATACAGAGAACCCCTGCAAGACATCAAATGAGAAGACCAACTCCTAGACACATGCTAATTCACCTATACAAAGTATATACAAAAGAAAAAAATCCTAAAGGTAGCAAGAGGGAAAGGTCAGACTAGCTACTGGGGAAAACCAATCAGAATAGCAGCAGACTTATCAGGAGAAACACTACAAGTTAGAAGAGACTGGAGTCTAAAATTCAAAGTCCTCAAAGATAAACAATTTCAACCAAGAATTTCCTACTCAGCCAAGCTCAACTTCATCAGTGACAGAGAATTAAAATCCTTCCCAGACATCCAATCCCTAAGACATTATGCAGCTTCCAGACCAGCTCTACAGGAGATGCTTAAAAAGATATTAAGCACAGAAGAAAGAAAAAATAGAATGAACACACACTTCCCAAGACAACAGGGGAACATAGAATAAAGAGAGAATACATCACAACTGCAAACTTGAAAACACACACATTCATCAACCCAAAAGTAAAAAGAAAACAAACAAAGCAAAAACTTTATAAGAACCTCATGATGGGGATAAACAATTACATTTCAATAATCAGCCTGAATGTGAACGGTCTAAATGCACTACTGAAAAGACACAGATTGGCAAATTGTACAAAAAAACCATGACCCAGTAATTTGCTGCATCCAAGAAACTCATCTCACCATAAGGGACACAGACAGACTCAAAGTTAGAGGATGGAAAATGAATTTCCAGGTGAATGGATCACAAAAGAAAGCAGAAGTCATGATCTGAATATCAGACAAAACAACCTTTAAGCCATCAAAAATTTAAAAAGATGCAAAAGGACACTACATAATGACAAAAGGCTAAAGCCATCAACAAGAAATATCCATCCTAAACATATATGCATCCAACACAGGAGCACCAGTGTGTATAAAGCAAACACTAAGTAAACTAAAAAACGATATTGATTCTAACACTATTATAGCTGGGGACTTAAATACCCCACTAACAACCCTAGATAGATCACTGAGCAAAAAAATCAACAAAGAGATCTGGAACCTCAACTTGACATCTGACTAAATGGGCTTAATAAATACCTACAGAACACTTAACCCAACAACTACAAAATATACATTCTACTCATCACTACATGAAACATACTCCACGATTGATCACATCTGTGGCCATAAATCAAGCATAAACATATTTTATAAGATTGAAATTCTGCCATGTACCTTCCCAGGCCACAGTGGAATAAAAATAAATATCAACACTAACAAAATTTCCCCAAACCCCACAAAGATATGGATACCAAACAGCATGATGCTAAACGACTACTGGGTCAACACAGAAATCAAAACAGAAATTAAAAGATTCCTAGAAACAAATGAAAATGAAGAAACATCTTACTAAAACCTCTGGGATGCCATGAAAACAATTCTATGAGGGGAATTTATATCTCTATGAACACACATCAAGAAAATGGAAAGATCAGCCGGGCTCGGTGGCTCAGCCTATAATCCTATGCCTTGGGAGCTGAAGTGAGTGAATTGCTTGAGCCCATGGGTTCGAGACCCGCCTGGGCAACTTGGTGAGACCTTATCTCTGCAATAAATCAAAAATTAGCCAGGCGTGGTAGTGTGCGCCTGTAGTTCCAGCTACTTGGAAGACTGAGGCAGAAGGATCGCCGGAGCCCAGCAGGTCGAGGCTATGGTGGCTGGGAGCAGCCACTGCACTCCAGTCTGGGTGACAGAGTGAGACTCCAACTCAAAAAAAAAAAAAAAAGAAAGAAAATGGAAAGATCACAAGTTAACAGCCTCATAAATCACCTAAAGGAGCTGGAGAGACAAGACCACCAAGACCCTAACATCTGCAGAAGAGTCTAAACCACCAAAGTAAAAGCTCAAATACAGAACATAGAAGACAAAAATATCATAGAAAAAAATCAACAAAACAAAAAGCAGGTTCTTTGAAAGAATAAACAAGATTGATGGACTCCTAGCCAGAATGACCAAGAAAAAGAGATAAAAAACTCAAATAAACACAATCAGATGCAAAAGATCAAATCACAACCAACCCTGAAGAAATACAAAAGATTATCAGAGACTACTATGCACACCTGTACAGAAACAAACTTGAAAACCTAAATGAAATGGAGGACTTTCTCATATCATACAACCTTCCAAGGTTGAAACAAGAAGACATCGAGACACTAAACAGACCAATAATAACCCAAGAAATTGACTCTGTCGTAAGAAAACTACTTTCAATAAAAAGCTCTGTACCAGATGACTTTCCAGCAAAATTCTACAAAACATACAGGGAGTAGCTGGTACCAAGCCTATTGAAAGTATCTCAGGCAATTGAGAAAGACAGAATTCTTTCCAATCCATTTTACAAAGCTAACATCATCCTGATACCCAAACTGGATGAAGATCCAACAAAGAAAGAGAACTACAGGCCAATATCCCTGATGAACATAGATGCAAAAATTTTCAACAAGATTCTAGCAAGTTGAATTCAATGACACATGTCAAAAATCATCCACCATGACCAAATAGGCTTCATTCCTGGGATGCAGGGCTGGTTCAACTTCCGCAAGACCATACATGTAATTAAATACACCAATAGATGTAAAAACAAGAACCATATGATTATATCATTAGATGCAGAAAAAGCTTTTGATAAAATCTAACATTCCTTCCTGCTAAAAACCCTCAAACACCTAGTCATAGTAGGAACATACCTCAAAATAGTAAGTGCCATTTATGATAAATCCATAGCCAACATATTGCTAAATGGACAGAAACTGAAAGCATTTCCCCTGAAAACTGGAACAAGACAAGGTGCCCACTCTCACCCCTCCTTTTCAACATTGTGTTGGAAGCCCTAGCTAGAACAATTACACAAAAGAAGGAAATTAGGGATATCCAAATAGGAATAGCAGAAGTTAAGTTATCCTTCTTTGCTGATGATATGATCTTATACCTCAAAAATCCAAGAGAATCTGTCAAAAACCTCCTTGCACTGATAAAGGACTTTGGTAAGGTTTCAGGGTACAAAATAAATGTGCAAAAGACAGTCACATTCTTATACACCAACAAAAAACAGGTAGAGAACCAAATAAAAAACACAGTTCCATTCACAATAAACACACACACACACACACACACACACACACACACACACACACACACACAAAGATGAAATACCTTGGCATCTTCCTAACCAGAGACATGAAAGACCTTTACAATGAAAACTACAAAATACTGCTCAAAGAAATCCAAGAAGACACAAACAAATGGAAAAAATATTCCATGCTCATGGACTGGAAAAGTCAACATGGTTAAGATGTCCATTCTACCAAAGGCAATCTACAGATTCAACGCCAATATTCATTAAGTTACCAACATCCATCTTCTCAGACTCGGAAATGACAATACAGAAATTTATACAGAAACATAAACGAGCACGAATAGCAAAATAATCTTCAGCAAAAGAAACAAAGAGGGCAGTATCACACTTCACTTCCAGACTTTAAACTTTACTATAAGGCTACAATAATCAAAACAGCCTGGTATTGGTACAAAAACAGGCATATGGACCAATGGAACAGGATAGAGATTCTGGAAGCAAAACCTCAATTTCTCAACAAACTCAACCTTGACAAAGCCTTCAACAACAACCACTGGGGAGGTGAGAACCTATTCAGTAAATGGTGCTGGGAAAACTGGCTGATCACATGCCGAAGACTGAAACAGGACCCCTACCTGTCATCATACACAAAAATCAACTCTAAATGGATAAAAAATCTAAACATAAAACCTCAAACTATAAGAATCTTGGAAAATGCAGGAGGCACCCTTACACCCTTACAGAAATTGTAGTAGGCAACCAATTCCTGATCAAAATCCCAGATGTTCATGCCGTAAGAGATAAGATAGACAAGTGGGACCTTATTAAACTGAAAATCTTCTGCCAGGTAAAACAAACCATCAAGAGAGTGGGGAGACAGCCCACAGAATGAGAACAAATATTTGCCAGCTTTATATCTGACAAAGGCCTAAGATCCAGGATCTAAAAGGAATTCAAATGTGCTGAAAGGGAAAAAAACAACAGCCCCATTAAAAAGTGGGCAAAAGACATGAATAGAGACTTCTCAGAAGAAGATATATGGGTAGCCATCAGACACATGAAAAAGTGCTCAGCCTCTCTAATCATCAGAGAAATACAAATCAAAACCACATTGAGATACCACCTAACGCCAGTAAGAATGACCATCATTAATAAAACAAACAACAGATGCTGTTGAGGATGCAGCGAAAAGGGATCGCTTCTACGCTGCTGGTGGGAATGCAAACTAGTGCAACCTCTATGCAAAACAGAGTTGTGACTTCTACAAGAACTAGAAATTGACCTTCCATATGACCCAGCAATCCCTGTACTGGCATTATACTTGGAGGAACTTCAATCATTCTACAAAAAAGATACTTGCACACGCATATTTATTACAACACTATTCACAATAGCAAAAATGTGGAACTAACTGTGCTGCCCATTGAAACTGGACTGGATAAAAAAATGTGGTACATATACACAATGGAATATTATGGAACCATAAAGAAGAACAAACATATGGACCTTGCAGCAACTTGGATGGATTTAGAGTGTATCATACTCAGTGATCTATCAAAAACAAAGAACTGAGTACTACATGTTCTCACTCATAAGTGAACCCTGAACATTTACCATAATACTATAAGAAAGGGATTGGCAGTAGTGGGATACTACATGGGGTAGAAGGCACACAACATCAATAAGGGTACCTGATCTCAAACCAAGCAGAGTGGGGACCAAAGGGAGGCCCAAACTTTACCTGTACAATATCCACTTGTATACCTAATCCTGAATTGCACCTCACATCTTTAAAATTTATATATATTTAAAAAGTGAGCAAAGACTTGAAGGATGTGAGAGCATTAGTTATGCAGATATCATGGTTAGGAAGACCAAAAGTGTGTAATTTAATTTGAGTGAATGGAAAGCCTTTAGAATGCTTTGGTCAAGGGAATGTCATAATCTGATTTATATTGGAAAATGACCACTCTGGCTGCCATGTGGGGAATAACTGAAGAGTGTGACAAGGATTAAGATGGGCCAAAGGTAGCAATGAAGACCATTGAGGAGGCTGTTGCCTCCTTTCAGCTCACATGAGAGATGGAGACTTGAATTAGGGTGGGAAGTGTGAAGGTGAAAGTAGTGAGAAATGACCAGTATTTAGATATCTTTTAAGAATGAATAATTCAATCTGGCACACAGATTGGATGATTTATAGATTTTGGTCTGAACTGTCTTCTCATTTACTGAGTTGGGAGGGGCTGAAGAGGAAAAGATGCGCAGGCTGCAAGATGAAAATCAAAAGTTCTTGGGCCGAGTGCAGTGGCTCATGCCTATAATCCCAGTAATTTGGGAGGCTGAGATAGAAGGATTGCTTGAGCCCAGGAGATCAAGACTAGCCTAGGCAACATAGTGAGACTATGTCTCTACAAAAAATTAAAAAAATTAGCTGGGTGCCTGTAGTCCCTGCTACTTGGGAGGCTGAGGTGGAAGGATTGTCTGAGCCCAGGAGATCAAGGCTCTGGTGAGTCCTGATTAAGCCATTGCACTCCAGCCTGGGTGGTGACAGAACGAGACTTGACTCAAAAAAAAAAAAAAGTTCTCTTTTGGACATAATGACTTTGAAAAGTTTAGTAAATATCCAGGTGGGGATTATGAGACTCTGATCAGTCAACAAGGTAGAACTAGGGCAGAGGTTGGGGTTGAAGTTTCAAATTTAGGCATCATAACAGGATAGATGATATGTAATTATGAAACTGCTTGAGCATACCTTGGATAAGCATATAAAAAGAAAATAAATGAGAACTGAGCGCTGAGTTCTTGGGCATCCCAACATTTAGGAGTTAGAATGAGGAGAAGTTGGCAAGGAGCCTGAGAAGGAACAGCCAGCAAAACAGGAGAAAAATTTCATAAACCTATGAGCAAAACACACTACCAAAGATGAAACAAAACCAGAAGTATTCTATTTCAGAAGACAAAAAAGATGTTTCAAGAGGGAGAAGAAACTTAACTTTGCTAAAAATTCCTGAAGTGTCAAGAAGGCTTCAGACTGAAAGTTGTCCTTTGTCTATATCAAGGTAGAAAGCATTAGGAGCCCTTATGAGCACAGTTTGGATGGCGTGATGGAGATGAAAGCTTGATTAGAGTATTTTCATTAGAGATGAGAAGGTAATAAATTAGAAACAGTGAGAACAGTCAAATTTTCTTAGAATAATGTGGCAGTGACAAGAAGGAGCTATGTGGCCAATAAAAGTAGTTTTATTTTTATGTGTTTTCATTTGGCTTTATCTCTGTTAGTTTAAATGGGAAATATCATATCGTGGTTATGGGTTGATAGAAATGGTTCTTTCAAGTCAGGACCCGTTGCAAAGGTCAGAGATGTGTAGTTCTTCACAGTGCACAGGACCTTATATATCAGCTGCCATTGAAAATCTGAACACAAAACTGCAAACTATAAGAATCTTAGAAAACACAGGAGACACCCTGGCAGAAATTGGAATAGTAGTTGTCTTGGATTTCTTTCCCCAAAGCCACTAAATCATGTAATAAGAGAGGCACAAGTTGAAACAATCTCTCTCAAATTATTCTGACTTATCCAATCTTATCTGGTACCAGTAGTAAGAGAGCGTTTCCCTTGAGTAACGTTATTTGTCACTCCTCAGATCTACTAGTGTTTGGTGGTGCCATCCTCTTCCGAATTCTAATTCCTTTCTGGATTATGTTATTTATTATTTTATTTGGATCTGCATCTCCTTGTACTAGAAGTCAACGATAAGTCTTAGGGTCAACATGAAGGAACCAGGTCTTTCTTTGCATCAGACCTGCCTTAAAATTGTTTTTCAAGATTATAAATCTATAATTTCCTTTAAGAAGTACAACCAAGTGTCAAAGAAACTTTTGGAAGCCGAATGATGGGGGCTTTCATGTTAGATTCCATGCTTTTACTTTGCCCCGGCTTTTTCCAGCTTGGTGTCACCGTGGATATGAAATACATCCTTAGGTCTGCAAAATTAGTGTCCAGGTTCAGCCCATAACCAATTAGCCAGCATGAACTTGATACTCAGTTCTCTGGTTACTTTGTCTATTATGTCTATATTCCCATAATAATAATGGAATTCATGGATTCTTGGTGTTTTGTATCTGAAAATTAATGTTCACTCAGCATCTCTTTTTATTTCAACTTTGATCTTCTCAAGCCAGGGTAGAAGTTTTTGTCAGTTCCTTAGAAAATAGCAAATTGTATCCTTCCTTTAGACCTGTTCTGAGCAACAAGGCCAACATCTTAGCAGTTTCTTACTTTGGTGGTTTTTCAGAACATTGTGACTTCCGGAATTAGAAGGACTGTTTTTCCAGAAAGCCTCTGCTGAGCTTCTGACATATCTCCAGAATCACCACAGCCCCCAGAGTTAATCTGGTCTGACGGGAAAATGATCAAGGCCTTGCTTCCTCTTATTCTAAGTAAAATGCTAACTGCCAGGTCCACACTTTCTATATTATGTTCTAATTGAGAGGTTTGTATTTGTCCATCTTGCAGAAGTCCTTAGCCTCTAGGGAGACCATGTGATTTTATTGGAGTAGGGGAAAACAGAGTTTTGGAATCTTTATGGAATAATCTTTTCTGGTAGTTCCAAGAACATACCAGTCTTCCTTTCTCTGTCCCTCTAAGAACATAATCAGGTGAAGTGAAAACAGTCTAAGATTTGTAGGTAGTCAAATAGGCATGAATTAAGATCAAAGTCTAAAGCATTATTATTTATTGACTTTGTGACTTTGGCCACAAGTTCAGTCTTAGTCTTTTTCTCTGTAAACTGAAGGCAATAAGGCCCATGTCACTGAATTTTAGTGAGCATTCATACTAACGTGTCAAGTGCTCAGTATAAACAGTAGGTACGAAAAACTGATATTATCATTAATATAGATAATAACAATAATCAAATATGCGTCATATGCTATGCTAGGCCATAAACAAAAGTGAATAAGAAATAATCATTAAAAAAAATCTCCTGGTCTAGAGGGACACAAAAAGGAATAATTCTAACACAACACAGTATGTAGAATGATAAAGTAAGCACAAAGTCCTAAAGGAAACTTAAGGAAAATATAGTTGATTCTTTTTAGGTGATATCAGGAGAAGTACCATCTGAATGGAGATTTTCTTAAGAATCAAGGACATTTTGGGTTCCAAGCACATTATGATCAAAGTGATGGTAATATGGAATAATATTCTGGCTTTTGAAATAATGAGTGGATGAAATCCAGTTTTTAGTAGAAGAATGGTAACTGCCTATAGCCAAATCTATTCATATCCCCTCCAAAAACTATACATACCAATAAGGGGAGCAAATAAAACCACCCATAATCCATGCCTCAAGCATATAAAAAACAGAATAATACAAATTCCAATTTCTGTGTAAGGAGGATGTTCTAGGCAGAGTGCCTTCCTTCCTCAAAAATGCACATTCTAATCCCTGGAAACTGTGAATATGTTAGTTTACAAGACAAAGGAGAATTAAAGTTGCAGAGGAAGTTAAGGTTGATGATGAGCTGACTATGAGATGAGATTATCATGAATTAGCCAGTTGGGCATAGCATAATCACAAGGGTTCTCATAAGTAGAAGGGGGGTGGGGAACAGAAGAGAAAGAATTATAGAAAAGGCACTATGAGAAGGATTTAGCAAGACCTTGCTGGCTTTGAAGATGAAGGAGTGTGGCCACAGCCTAAGAATGGAGATAGCATTTAAGATCTTTAATAAACAAAGAAACATTTTTTTTCCTAGAGCCTCTAGAAAGAATGCCGTCTTGTAGGTACCTTGTGAAATCAAAGAAGAGATGTGTTTGAGTTCTGATCTTTGGAAATATATCATAATACATCTGTATTATTTTAAGTTGGTAAGTTTCTGATAATTTGTTATAGCAGCAATAGGAAATTAATGCATAAGAAAAGAAACTTTCCAATTCCCAGGTACACTCTGAAGACATGCTAGAGAAGAGTTAGGTAGAGCTTTCATACAAATGAAGGAAGGTTTGAGAAGGTCCTAGCATTGCTGTAATAAAATAAAATCACCCTTTTAAAGGAGACCTACACTTAGCGGGGAAATACTGAAAACAAGTCTAAGACAAGATGCATTACAACACTGGTTCCTAGAAAATAAAAGCATAGGGGATTTAAAGTACATGAGAGTAAGGGTAGCCATTTGAGAAGCCATTGCTTTTGGGGAAGACAGGTTCAACTTGAGAGTGATGTCTCTTAGAGCTTTGCAAGCAAATGAAAAGAAGAGAGAAAGTTTTGCAGATGATGTATTCTACAGAAACAAAAGATAATCATAAAATCAAAAGGCATACCAACTTCTCCTCCTTAATCCAAAAAAAGGTACTTTTTATTAAGGGACAATTGGTTAAAGAAACTAATTTCAGTAACACAATAGAAGAGTATGCTTTTGAACCAGAAGATCTGGCAAACCATCCAATCCCAACACTTCTGCCTGCATAAACCAGTTATTGCTGGTCAAGAAAATATAAGACATTGAAAAATGAATAGTAAGTAAAATTTACGAAAATATGAGAAGGAAACAAGTACTAAAAAAGAGAAAAATTTCCCCCTAAAACTAATCATGGAGCATAAGAAAACTGACACATTAGACCAGCCTGAATTGAGTATCCTTAAGGAAGTAGATATGAAAAAATCAAATTGCAATGGACAGAACACTCCAGAAGGTAGATAATTAGTGTTGACCAAACTGAGAAAAGAATCTAAGGGAAAAGATAAAATCACAAATATAGTAAGAGGAATCAGGAAATGAAAACACAATAGCTAAGAGAATAATAACAAAAAAATAGAAGGAAAAATGTTGAAAGAAAAAGTAACAGATCTAGAAGATAGGCAAAGCAGACTTAAAATAACCATAATTACAATTCCCCAAGAATTAAAACAAAACAATGGAACAGAATATATATGTGAAACTATAATCCAAGAAAAGTTTCTGGAAAATAAATGACCTAAATTTGCATATTAAAAGGACCTTTTGCACAGTCAACTCCGAGTCACAGACTAACAATTAATTTTTGTATATCAAATGAACTTCCAGGCAAAAAGACAAACCTACTTAAAAAAGAAAAAAATCTAGGGTTAACATCAAAATTCTCAACAGCAAAACACAAGGAAGGACAATAGTAGAACTATTAGCAAAGTATTTTATATCTAGTCAACTTGTGTTTTAAAATCAAGGTTAAGGAAAAATAGTTTTAAGTATAAGAGCTCAGAGAATACTGTGCTTATGAGCGCTTCCTGAAGAGTCTAACAGAATACACTTCATTCAACCCAGCTATGACTGGGGGAAGTTTGGCACATTTGGGAAGTATTAAATATATTAAATTGTAGATTTGGGATTTATAAAATAAGGAGGCAACATCTAAGCTAAAAACAAGTGATATAAAAGAATAGTATAAAAATTTTATACATTTTTACAAAATAGAAGTAGCATAGCTAAATTATGGGAGAAGAAGAGAGAGAAGAAAGAAAAGTAAAAGAAACTGGGCTTGGTGGCTAAACCTATAATCCCGCACCTTGGGAGGCTGAGGTGAGTGGATTGCCTGAGTCCGTGGGTTCGAGACCTGCCTAGGCAATTTGGCGAGACCTCATCTCTACAATAAATCAAAAAATTAGCCGGTCATGGTAGTGTGCGCCTGTAGTTCCAGCTACTTGGAAGGCTGAGGCGGAAGGATCGCCGGAGCCCAGCAGGTTGAGGTTGCGGTGGACGGGAGCGGCCACTGCACTCCAGTCTGGGTGACAGAGTGACACTCCAACTCCAAAAAAAAAAAAAAAAAAAAGAAAGAAAAGAAAAGTAAAAGAAGAAAAAGAAAAAAAAAAGCTCAGTGATTAACCCATAGGTAATGTGACAGTCAGAGGGTATGTTTAAAGGTGAAAACTAAGTGGTAGAAGCCTAGATAAGAAAAAAGAAAGAAAGAAAGAAAGAAAGAAAGAAAGAAAGAAAGAAAAAAATACAAAGGGCATTATATAATGGTAGCTAATAGAACAAGAATTAAAATAAAAATACCAAAGGAAACATCAAAAAGAAAAAAGGGGGAAAAAATGAAAATAAATTAAAAATAAAAAATACTTAATAAGGCAAAGCTTATGTTAACTTTTATGTAAAAAAAGGGGGGAGGGATTGGGAAAACCAAGGCACAAAATGATTAAGTAATGTTTCCTTTTGACAAAATATTGCAAATGCAGAGCTGAGATTAAATCTAAGGCATTTGAATCTAGAACATATTCTTTAGCTTAAACAAAGAGAGATATAAGATTGTCCCGTAGAGAATGTTAAATTTTATAATGCCTATTTCTTTTAAATGCATTTATATATTTAAATAATTATTAATCAAAATCTAAGCAGAATTTTTTACTTCATCAAACAACTAGTAAATTCATCTGAAAAAGGCAAATAAATCAAAGAATGATGAATAAAGCAGAGTAGTATACAACATGTTAAAATATAAGAGAAAAATATGCAATAATTGAAATAGTCAGATAGTATCATCTAATTAAAAATTAAAAAGATATAAGCCGGGCGTGGTAGCGCATGCCTGTAGTTCCAGCTACTTGGAAGGCTGAGGCGGAAGGATCGCCGGAGCCCAACAGGTCGAGGCTGTGGTGGCCGGGAGCGGCCACTGCACTCCAGTCTGGGCGACTGAGTGAGACTCCAACTCAAAAAAAAAAAAATTAAAAAGATATAAGAAGTGAAAATGTATTAAAATATAATTTACCTATAGTTTTACATAGCTGACCATTTATTTAAATAATAAAATTAGATTCATACTTCATGCCAAATAACCTTAAAAATCTCTCCAGTTAACATAATAGAAAATGGAAATTATATCAAATTTCTGGAGTGATGATGATATTATAAAACTTAAAATACTAAATTAAATTACCAAGTTGAAGATAGTCAGATTTGACCATCTGAGAGAAATCAAATATCTGTTCAGAAAAAAAATGATAATAATATAGCATGAGAAAATATTTACAACAAACATGACATGTTTAATGTCTTCATTATATGTCACATGTAAGTTGAAAAAAATTTGAAGACCCTTAAAAGGTAAATATATAAAACTTTTGGGAAATGTCCAACCATACTAGTTCAGCAAAGAACTTGTATTTTTAAATACCTATTATAGTGGTAATAGGAAAATATAATAGATTGCTTGAGACTTCAGTTAAGCTGTCACCTACACCCACTAATAGTGGCATGGTAAAGGAATAAAATATTTCAGAAAGCAATATGGCAATTAAATGTAAATGAATAATTATAAAATATTCATATAATTTGAACTTGTAATTTTGTTTGTATGAATTTATCCTAAGGAAGAAATATGATTAGAAAAAGAGAAATGTTCACTACAGTGTCATTTATATTAGAGTTTAGAAACAGTCTAAGTATTTAACAACAGAGAAATTGTTATAAGATGATAACAAATTGCTTAGAAGTCTATTATGTGATAGTTATAAAGCTATAAAGCAATATAGAGACATTCTAAATATATAACATAAAAATAATAAAAAATGATATGTGTTCTGGGGAACTCAACTACATCTGAACATAGATTAAGACAGGAAGAGAATAAGAAAATAATAATGCTTTTTTTGTTAAAAATATGAGATTTTTAGAAGCCTTTTGTATTTCACATTTTTTGTGATTATATTATTATGTAATATGTTATATAACAGTTATCACGACATTCTCTCTGACTTAATTCTATTTCTACAGAATTTGTTTATTATATTTTAATTGTGAGTTTACTCAGTTTCTCCATTATATTGTAAGCTTCATGAGGGCATTTCTAACATGAATATAATGCTATTCAGAAAATGAGATTATAGTTATAGTTAATAGTAAACTAAGGTCGGGAATGATGGAAAGAGAATCCCACTAAAATGAAGCAAGTGATGAACAAATAACTCAATCACAGTTTTATTTCTTATGTGGTACTATACACCATTTTTTGTCCTGTTGTGTGTTGGGGGTAAGATGGAGTAGAGGCACTGGGAAGAACCCAAACAGCAAAAAAAGAATCTTAGTTAATAGGAATTTACTTATGGGCCATTGAAAAAAAATTGGTTTGTAGCCTCAACTTTCACAGCATGGTATCATTTCTCCTAGCCACTAACTGGGCATCTAAAAAAAAATGAATCTTCCTTTTACTAGTAAAACAGAAAACTCTGTTTGTGAGTGTGAGTTAGCACTCTGATCTCAATTAAGTCAGGCTGTACAATGTGATATCTGGGAAAAATAGGGTAAAGGAACATGCTTTCTATCCACTGTCCCATATTTTATCTTTGGGTCAGATTCATCTCTTCCAAAAGCTTTGTTCCCTTCCCTCTCCCACTTTCTTTTTTTTTAATATTCAATATTTTTTATTATGATATTTTGGGGTACAGTTAAGGGTTAGGTATACAAATATGCTCCATTCAGGCACCCTTGTTGATAAGAGGTGTCTCCTCATCCCCAGGCAGATATTTACTACCATTAATCCCATCTCCCTCCCCCTCCCCCCCATAGTTTCCCACCACTGTCAGTCATTTTCTTATGGTAATAAGTTGGATGATCAAGGTCCACTATATGAGTGAGAACATGTGATACTCAGTTCTTTGTTTCTGTGAGAGGTCACTCAGTATTATAGACTCTAGTTCCATCCAGGTTGCTGCAAAATTCATGATTTTGTCCTTTTTTTATGGCTGCATAATATTCCATTGTGTATATGTACCACATTTTTTTAATCCAGTCCTATTTTGATGGACAGCATGGTTGCTTCCAGGTTCTTGCTATTGTGAACAATGCTGCGATAAACCTCACTAATCATCAGGGAGATGCAAATCAAAACCACTCTGAGATACCACCTAACTCCAGTCAGAATGGCAATTATCAATAACTCAAAAAATAACAGTTGCTGGAGAGGTTGTGGCGAAAAGGGAACACTCCTACACTGTTGGTGGGAGTGTAAACTAGTGCAACCTCTGTGGAAAGCAGTGTGGCGATTCCTAAAAGCTCTAAATATCAACTTCCCATGTGACCCCGCAATCCCCCTACTGGAAATATACCCTGAAGAACTCAAATCACTCTATAAAAAAGATACCTGCAATCGTATGTTTATCTCTCCCACTTTCTATTCTTCGGCTCCTTCTCCTCCTTCTTATTTTTTTTTCTTCTTCCTTCTCCTCCCAACTCCTTCTCTTTCCCCATCTCTTCCTCAACCCCCACCTTCTTGTTCTCTATTTTCTTTCTTATTTGTCTTCATATGATCCTCTTTTCCTTTTTTTTTGAGTTGGAGTCTCACTCCATCGCCCAGACTGGAGTGCAGTGGCCGTTTCCGGCCACCGCAGCCTCGACTTGCTGGGCTCCGGTGATCCTTCTGCCTCAGCCTTCTGAGTAGCCGGAACTACAGGCGTGCGCTACCACGCCCGGCTAATTTTTTTTGATTTATTGTAGAGATGAGGTTTCGCCTGCCCAGGTGGGTCTCGAACCCGTGAGCTCCGAACCCGGCTCCTCTTTTCTTTTTTTGTCTTCTTTTTGATGCCTCAGTTACCGAAAATTTGGAAACCCAAAACACTTGTAGCCAATTGTAATACAGTTGTAAAACTCTAATGGTCTTTGTCATTATAATTTTTTAACATATTTTTTTCCAGGGCTCTACTTACTTCCACATCCCTGGAATAAGACTGATGTGATTTGAAGCCAGGTTTCTCCATCTAGCCTCTCTGAGCCTGTTTCCTTGTGTGTAAAACGGGCATAACCTACCTACTACCCTGTCCCCGTGAAGATTAAATAATTGAAGAACTCTACAGCATGTCTTGTCTAATATATCTTTGTCCCCATCTTTTCTTCCTTCTAATTATCTCAATAATTTGGGGGGGGGGCGGGAGATGGGATTTAATGATTACTGAGGTATCTGATTATTAAGAGCACAGCACTAGACCAGATATGTGTTGTGTTTGGAGGATGGGGACAATTGGGAAAACCATGCTACCTACCTTCAAACTGCTTCTTGATGTGCAGTGGAGAGAGTGAGAAAACTTGTTTTCAGTTAAATAAGATGCCCATTCTATGAGGCTGTGCTGGGAGAAATTGTGAGGGTGTTTTGTTTTTTCTGTGGTTCAGAGAGCATAAAGTGAATAAAGGTTTCCTGACTACAGTTGGCGTTGTCAGACATTTATAATGAACTATAGAAATGATCCCTGAAAGTATAGTCTTGGCATTGTCAGATATTTGAAAGCTTTTGGATAGCAGTAGTGATTTATTCTCTCACTTCCGGGTTTCAACTTTTGCCGCTTAGTGGAAACTCTCACCCTCTGTGAGACCAACATGGGATACAGAAGATTCATCTCTAGACAAGGAGCATGGATGTAGTGTGTGTGAAAGGAAGAAAGATTGAGAGGGAATGATCTCATTTTATACTGGCAACAAATAGGCATTAGCCCATGAGTACCACTGGGGTAAACAATGAACAAATAGCTATATGATATGCAAGGTGATGCTAAGGAAAGAACACTAAAGTACTTGCATGAATTGAGAGGGAGACACATCCTGGGGCAGCCTAGATACTCCCTCAAGGAGGTTGTCTATGTCCCTTCATTCCCTGCTTATCACATACTCACATGGTTGAGTATCTTCTCAGGTATGCAGATATTTAAACTTGTAAGTCACGAATGGTATGTAACTTGACTGTGCAGTTGGACTTTCACATTCTACTGCCATTTGTTTTTGTGTGTTGTTCTCCTCCAATGAACTGTGAACTGCAAGAGGGCACTGTCTGTGTCCTATTCAAGTTTGAGTTCCAGAGGCCAGTACAGGACCAGGGCCATAGTAGGTGTTTAGTAAATATTTGATAAAAATAACCCCGCCCTCCTGGAACTTACAGTCCAGGGAGAAAAGTAAAGTAGTGCTTCTCAGATGGTCTTTTAGTAAAGAACCAATTTTTTTTTCTTTTAAATTTCCAATCTCCTTTAGATTGCCATTTTGAATGATAGTTTTGAAAAAATAAAAAAGACATGCAAAACATAGGTCATAATTTTTTGTTATAAGGTGCTATAGACAAAAATTTCCTGTTAAGATACTAAACATGTTTCAAAGCATTATGTGTGTGTGTGTGTGTGTGTGTGTGTGTGTGTGTGTATGTTTTCAGTTTGCAGACTGTCAGCAACCCATGGATCACATGTAGCACTGGAACATTTTATAAAAACATATACATAATATAGTCTTGGAAGTCCTAGCTAGAGCAAACAGAGAAGAGAAGGCAATCAGGGGTATCCAAATAGGAAAAGAGGAAGTCAAATTATCTCTCTTTGCAGATGACATGATTGTACACCTTGAAAACCCAAGAGAATCTGTCAAAAAACCTCCTTGTACTGATAAAAAAACTTTGGCAAAGTCTCAGGGTATAAAATAAATGTGCAAAAGACAATCACATTTCTATACAACAATAATAAACAGAAACCCAAATAAAAAGCACAATCCCATTCACAATAACCACACAAAAAATGAAATACCTTGGCATCTTCCTAACCAGAGATATGAAAGACCTTTACAAAGAAAACTACAAAACACTGCTCAAAGAAATCAAAGATGACACAGACAAGTAGAAAAATGTCCCATGCTCATGGAAAAATCAACATTGTGATGATGTCCATTCTACCTAAGGCAATCTACAGATTTAAGGCAATACCCTTCAAATTACCAGCATCATTCTTCTTGGATCTAGAAAAAACAATGCAGGAATTCATATGGAAACATAAACAGCAAAGACTAGCCAAAATAATCCTCAGCAAAAAAAAGAAAAAAAAAAAGCAGGAGGTATCACACTCCCAGACTTTATTATAAAGCTGCAATAATCAAAACAGCCTGGTATTTATACAAGAACAGGCAAATAGACCAATGGAATAGAACTGAGATTCCAGAAGCAAAACCTCAATTTCTCAGCCAACTCATCTTCGACAAAGCCTCCACCACCTATCACTGGGGAGATA
>CAUYQG010087174.1:0-21663 GCA_963574415.1 Tarsius wallacei
CCAGCAGGTCGAGGCTGCAGTGGCCGGGAGCGGCCACTGCACTCCAGTCTGGGCGACAGTGAGACTCCAACTCAAAAAACAAAACAAAACAAATTTGGTGACGTTAGGAGTGGTGTTAAACACCTGTAGTATCAGCTGTTCCAGAGTTTAAGACAGGAGGATTGCTTGAGGTTAGGAGTTTTGAGGTTAAAGTGGCTGTGATTGTGCCTGTGAATAGGCTCTGTACTATAGCTTGGGCTACATAGCAAGACCCTGTCTCTAATTTTTAAAACATTGATACATATACCCTAAACTGTGTGTGTGTTTAAAAGCTACATACAGTATATTATGTACATTATAAAGCAAGCAGGAAAATAGAAGTGGTGCTTTAGAATAATATTCACAGGTATTTATGTTATGTTCATAGGTGTCAATGTTCATAGGTGGTTTATGGCACTATTCATTTCTAAAGGCAATATTTTATGATTTTTAATTTCTGGGTGTGTTTTCTTCCCAGATTTGATTAGATCATTATTCTTTTTACATTATAGTAGCAAAGAGTTAAAAGAGAATGGTTGGTTCTGCCACTTTTCTTTGCTGGGGTTACATTACTACTGTTTTTGATGTTCTGATTTCTCTGCAGAAATCTTTTGAAGCCACTTGTCCATTTTGTGGGGGTTGGTAATACTATGCAGGACAATGTATAAAGTTATTTAAGCCCAGACATACTAAATGGAAGTACATCACAATGTAACATTAAGACCCAGAGGACAAGGGCACAGATTATCTAAATGCAAGTTTAGATATTGTCTTTCTGCACCCCAGAGGATCATCTTGCACATGGCACTGAGGAGATGAATAAGTTTCTGTAATGTTTTCTTAAATTTTAGTAGGACTGAAGAGAGTAGCTTATTTGTATTAAAAAAATACCTGAAATGTTTGTATATACCGTTATACATATAAGGTGAGGACAATTTGTTCTTATATTTGTCCATCATAAAGGAAAGGAGACAATTGTGGGGTAGAGTTAAGAGCACTAGATTTGGACACTGAGTTCAGCTCTGCTACCAACTAGCTCTGTGACAACTGACAGTTGACTTGCTTTCTGTAAACCTCGGTTTCCTCATCTGTCACCTCACACAGTGGTGGTGAGAATTAAATTTTTTAAAAAAGAGAGATTTGTTAAAAGGGCTTTGCAGCAGGTCGAGGTTGCGGTGGCCGGGAGCGGCCACTGCACTCCAGTCTGGGCGACAGTGAGACTCCAACTCAAATAAAAAAAAAAAAAGGGCTTTGTACCGCCATTTATACTTCTGTATGATGTGATTCATAATACCTTATATAAGTAAAAGTGGAACGCCTTTTTGTATAGGTTGAGTGTATATGCATCCTCAATATGATTTCTGTTTGTTTGCTTCACTTCTAGACTGCCTCTTTAAGCTATGTCCTATGAACCGCTACTCTGCCCAGAAGCAATTTTGGAAAGCTGCTAAGCCAGGGGCCAACAGCACAACAGATGCAGTGCTGCTCAACAAACTACACGTATGTATTGCCATGGGTCTCTTGTTGATGAAGGGGGTCACGAGTGGCTGTTGGTAGTGTCTGAGTGTTGATTATGCAACCCCTCAACTCTAGCTGCTGGCTTTCTTATGTTCTTTTATAAAGGGATAAAAGGGAGCTGACTGACCCTAAAGAGGGATAGATCCTAGTTACCTTGACATGTCTGCAGAGTTATTTTTTTCTCAGCCACTCCCTTTGGGTAGAGAAGTGGTTGTGAGCACAGGCTCTGGAAGCAAGCTGCCTAGGGCAGAATCCTGGCTCTACCACTCATTAGCTGGTGCTCTTGGGCAGGTTATGTAGCTGTGTTCCAACTTGGATACCCCATTTGTAAAGTGGGAATGATGACTGTATCCATCTCAGGTCATTGTGAGAACTGAATAAAATGAGGCATAAAAGACACACAAACAGTGTCTGGCACGAATGCTTCATAAATTTTGGCTGTAATCATTGCATTTATCCTACTAGTTGGCTTATGAGAGCTGTGTTCATTCCACTGCTGATGTGCTGTGTGACCACAGCATACTTTTGAGCCTCTCTCAGCCTGTTTCACCTTCAGTAAAATGATGATATAATTCCTATAGTACCCTGCACTCTGAGGCTAATCTGTTTGGAAGTTCTCTGAGAAGTTTAGGAGGAAGACATGACATACATCCCATGTACTAGTATTGAAATTGTAAGGCATTTCCTGTCCCATCACCAGCTTTATTTTTTGCCTTGTCACTTATGATCTTTTAATGTATTTTGTTTACTGGCTGTTTCCCCCCAATAGAATGTAAGGTACAAGAGGGCCAAATTTCCTGTGAGTGTTGCTTGTTGCTATAGCCCTCATGCTTAGAACAGAATTTGTCACATACCAGGCTCTAAAATGTTTCATGGAATAAGTAATGTTTCTTGAGGCTTAGGGATGATAGTTGAAGACCTAGAATGTGTGTGAGCAACAAGGAGCTCATGAGCTCATTCATCTCAGCTTGCTCCATTTTTGACTTGCTTGTGGCAAAATCACAGCCAGCTGCGTTTGGTGAGGTAGGGGTCACGCAAAGGGGACTCCTTCATTCAGTACCCGTTTAAGTCAGGGTGTGAGGTGAAGGCCCCTACTCCTCACCTCAGGGAGCTTATAGTCCAGTGTAAGCAGTCTCTCCCCCTGCACTTCAAGTGAAATCCAGATCTTCTGTCATCATCTACAAGATCACACATGGCCTGGACCCTGTTTCCCTGCTGAGGCTTCTGAACTACACTTTTACTTTGCTTTTAAGCACCCCAGAATCTTAACAATCTCGTGATCTTTGTGCTCTCAACTTGTCCTGTTTAGAACATTCTTCTCTTGGCTCTTCTAAGCTAGGACCTTGTATCCTTCATGTCAGCAAGGTCTCACCCTACCACCTTATCTAAGAGATGTCTTGCTTGTTTTTCTACATCACAGCACCCTCAGTACATACTGTAGTCTGCAATTATATTTAGTAGCTCCCTTAATTATCGTCTGTCACTCATTAGAATGACCATTCTACAAGGTCGGGGCATCATCTCTCTTGGTCTCTGTTGTATTCCCATATAGTAGGCACTCAAGAAATATATGTTGAATAATGAATGACCACTTTGCTAGGTGCTGGAGATAGAACTGTGAGGTGAGGACAAGTACTATCTTATAGGGCAAACCACCTGAAGCTGTGAGAGCACATAGAAGAGGGTTCCTAAAATCTATCTTTCTGGGTAAGGGGGTGTGATACAGTCAGGGAGAGCTTCCTGGAGGAAGAAGGAAGTGACAAGTAAGCCTCAGCCTGGGAAAAGGAAATAAAGACTTGGAGGTTAGAAATTGCTTTGAAGGCTTTAGGAATTGCATTATTAATATAATAATGATGATTATTTCAGTATCAGGATCTTCTCTCCCCTCCCCTCTCCTCCTCTCCTCCCTTTCGAGTTGGAGTCTCACTCCGTCTCCCAGGCTAGAGTGCAGTGGCATCCTCATGGCCACCCCAGCGTCAACCTGCTGGGCTCAGGCGATCCTTCCACCTCAGCCTTCCAGGTAGCCTGAACTACAGGCATGCGCTACCACTCCAGCTAATTTTTTTATTTATTGTAGAGATGAGGTCTCGCCAAGTTGCCCAGGCTGTTCTTGAACCCATGGGCTGAGGCACCCCCTCACCTCAACCTCCCAAAATGCTGGGATTATAGACTTGATCCACCATCGGACATAGTCAATTCCAACAGACCTATTATGCTCTCTTCATGGCAAATATTATGTAACATTATGGACATTACATAAAATTCATAAATAATAGATTCCAAGTTTAAAAAAATAAATTATAAAGGAGAAATAAATGGGAAGTAATAAATGGTATACTTTTGTTAGGTTAATGCTCAGGGATGACTACTCTAGAAAGACATAAGGATGTAAATGCTTGCACCTATTTATATAAACTTTATGCATAAGGCAGCTATAAACTGGTGCAGGTATATAGTATTGGTGATGCATAAAGCTTGTTATCTGTGATGTGATTTTCCAAAAGGGTTTGTGTTATAATCCTGAAAGACATAATCCCAAACACCATAATTCAGAATGTTGAAATCCCTAAAGATCAAATTCCAAACATCTAATTTTCTAGAGTTGAAAATCTCAAAAATCGCAATTGTAGGATGGTTGCATCATGTTAGACCAGCTGTTGCAGACTGTCTCCATGCACTGTCCATAATCTATCCCTGCAACACACTTTTTTATGTCAAAGTGTCTTTTTAGTTTTTTCTCACTAAATTGTTAGCATTACTTTTCACAATTCATATGCTATTTCATCTTCACTTTGTTTCTTTTATTTTTCATTATAAAGATGTGGGGTACAATTCAGGGTTAGGTAAACAAATGTTGATTATGCAGGTACCCTTGTTGATGAGATATGCCCCTTCCTCCCCTAGCAATTTCCCTCAACTGCCAATCCCACCCCCCTGACAATTTCCCACTACTGCCAATTGCTTTCTTATAGTATTATAATTGTTGAAGGTTCACTTATAAGTGAGAACATATGGCACTCTGTTCTTTGTTTCTGTGATAGACTGAGTATGATCTACTCTAAATCCATCCAAGTTGTTGCGAAGTCCACATGTTTGTCCTTCTTTATGGCTGCATAATATTCCATTGTGTATATGAACCACATTTTTTTAATCCAGTCCAGCTTCGATAGGCAACATGGTTGGTTCCATGTTTTTGCTATTGATCTTCACTTCATTTCTAATACTGGAGGAATAAATTGTGTAGAGACTTTTAGAGAGTTTGGATTCATCTTAGGTGTGTTTTTTGCAAATATGACTCCATGAAAGTGCATTATTGTAATGTTGGCTTTGTATGTAAGCATTGTATGTATACATAAGAACATTGAAACTTCCTCAGTAAATGAAGAGATGTCCTTTTTATATGCTGCATTTGTGAAAGATAAAATTTCTGGAAATCTCAGCTTTTTGTTTACTGTATAAAAATATGTCTGTTAAATTGCTTATTTTATTATGTAAAGTGGCTTTTGAAGTGTTCTGTTGTGTTTTCATGTGTCTCTCAAAAAAAAAAAAAAACCCAACAAAAAAACTCCCCTTTTAAAAATGTGAAGAGATCCCAGCTTTTTGTGGTGACCCATTGAGATTTTCTATTAGTCTTGTCAAATGACTTAGGTTGTTCATCATGGTATTTCAGATTCCTGCAGTTATAAAGCTGGGTGCACACAGTTACCAATCATAGTGACATGCATTTATGCATCTTTCTTTTTGACCTCTTATGAATATGGTTTATCTGTTCATAACCTGTGTGACTGTCATTAGTATACCTAAGTGTTTAAGCTTGAAAAAATAGGTCTGTTATATTATCTATTTTATTGTGTAAAGTGGTTTTTGAAGTGTTCTGTTGTGTTTTTATGTGTCTCTCAAAAAAACCAAAAAAACAAAAAACTCCCCTTTTAAAAGTGTAAAAGCGCTGAGTATGGTGCCTCACACCTGTAATCCTAGCACTTTGGGAAGTGGAGGTGAGAGGATTGCTGAGTCCAGGTGTTCGAGACCAGCCTGGGCAAGTTGGTGAGATCTTGTCTCTACAATAATAAAAAATTAGCTGGGTGTGATGGTGTGTGCCTGTAGTTCCAACTACTTGGAAGGCTGAGATGGAAGGATCATCTTAGCCCAGTAGGTTGAGGCTGCAGTGGCCATGAGCATGCCACGGCACTCTAGTCTGGGTGACAGAGCAAGACTCCAACTAAAAAAGAAAAAAAATGTTAAAAAATATATATATTTTCAAAGAACTTTAGAAATTATTTATTCCATGCTCTTTGTGGGGGAGGGGGAGTTATTTTGATCTTTTGGGATTATGATTTACAGGATTTTAGACTTTAGGGATTTTGATCTTTCAGAATTTCAACATTTGGGATTATGGCATTCAGGGTTTTTCTTTTGGGATTATGATTAGCTCCCTTTCTGAAATGGTCAGCAGCTCTTGGTAATATTAGGAAGAATGCAAAGTACACTTTTTTTCATTAAATAGTACTTGCATTTTTGGAAATTTTAAAAATAATAGTGTTAAAACCATGCCAAGTTGTGCTTTGTGTCAATATGTAAAATGGAGTGGGGTACCAAATTCAGATCATTAAAGAGAGCTTGAGTGTCCAGCCAGACATAGAATTGTATGGGATGAATGATGCTTCATCCTCATATGGGACTATATCATTCATCTGTGGCACCTAGTACTCCTGACTTCTGTCCATTGAATGAAATATCAATATTACCCTCTTCCTCTTCCAGTCACTGTGCCAATCCAGAATCCCCTTGAAATCTGTGTTGGAACACAGATGTCTAGTAGAATGGATGAGGAAAGTTGCTCAATCCTGTTAGTCTCCTAGGAGAGAACTACTAAATGCATATGCCTGGGGGGTTAGCTTTGCGGAAGTTCTGTGTCTTTAGTTGTCCTGCCTTTGCATCTCTGGTATAAGGACCATTCTATTTCTTGAGATCTTACTAGTATATCTCAGACTCTTTCTTTTCCTATGCTTTTTACAGCAGGGTTCGTAAATTCTGATTTCTTGTGACCAAGCAGGAAGCCAACAGGAATAAAGCGGGCTTGGTGGGCAGTGTTACTAGGAGGGTGCCTGTGGGTGGGTCTGGAAGGGGCATCCCCACTTCCCTACTATCATTGTGTGAAAATGTGGGCTGAGAGCCGCTGCCATGTCTTATGCTTTTGCAAGAGAAGGTAAGTTCTGTGCTTTTATGTGTAATATATTTTATGCGTAATATGTATAATTTTAAAAAATGTTGGCAACTAATTCAATTAAGACTTAGCATATACACTCAGCCACAACAAAAAGTGGCTCAGGTTAGATGTAGTTCTTTAGCTCCATTTGCAACCTGTGATCTATATGTTATGTTTCATCAGCAATTCCTTTTAATGCTCCTTCCTGCGAATGAACTGTGAAAAAAACAGCACAGTTGAAAAAAGTTCAGTTCTAAAGGTGATCAAGAACTCCCAGATCCTTATTTAAAAAGGAAGAGAGAGAGAGAGAATTATCTTTTTCATGCTCTTTGTGCTTTTAAAAAACTACAAAAGGAAACCAGTTCTTTTCCCCAATTTAAGATTACTGATACGACTTTCAGGACTTGAATGTTGACTTTGTGCTTCCGTTTGTGCAGTTCCTACTTTTCTGCTTACTTGGAACTTTTTCCTCTAGTGTCTGAAAGTCATCTACATGTTTCAGTGCAATCATTAAAATTTATTTTGGGCAGCCACTTGCCTTTGGGGGCTGGTGACCAGTCTCCAGTGGGTTTTCATTTTTATTTTTATCAACTACTGTGCAGCACCCCAATCAAAGGTCAGATTATTTTAAATTAATGCCATTTAAGGAATTAGTTGTCTAGACCACTTGACTTCCTTTTGACTAGGATGAGCAACAAAAATAGCACTTTGAAGGAGAATGACATCTAGTGGCTGGTCCCTGTGTGTGGAGTAGTAACTGGATTTTTGACACTCTTGATCATGATTTCCTAAGTCTCTTGACAAAAAGAGCTTCTCCCAACCTGCAAATCACATAATTTGTTCTAAAGGCCTTTACTACTGTTTTCTGACAGCAGTTTACCTTGAAACAGACACCTACATTGTTTTAGTTCTGAGAAGAACACTTAAATTAAGACATAGCTTTGACAAGATAGAAAGAGCCAAAGGAGTGACCGACAAGTCCTTATTACCTTTTAAAGCCTGGGTCCGGCATTGTTTGTTTTTAGAAGCCTCAATTCAATATCATATTACGTAATTCAGAGCTTGTTGACCTTAAATAAATAACCTTTACTCACTGTTCCAGTAACATTTCTGTAGTAATTTAATAATTGTGTCTCTCTTTCTGAAATAAAATAACAGGTGACTGTGGGGTTGACCTTGATGTGGCTTAGGGAATATGGTGATTAATAAAGTAGAAACCATAGCATTGCATGTGATTTTTTTTTCCCTTAGAAATTAAAAGCATTCCTCAAGCTATTGTGCAAGAGAAGGGAGTAACAGGTACTTAAATGATCAGGATTTTAAAATAATGAAAAGGTGGCAAATTTAAGATGGTTTTTAAAATAATTCAGATTACTTGCCACAGAAACATATGAAGATGTTTCTGGAGAAATTACACATATGAGTATGGTAGGAAAAGAATTACAAAATATGTATGAGTAGGAAAAGGAAAAAAATTAATTTACTTGATCTCTAAATTTTATTCCTCAAAAATAACTTTGGTTTTTACTTTGGTGTGTTTTCCATTTTCTCACCCCCCTATTTTATGTGTAGGGGACACACAACAAACTTGATAACCTTTTTTTTTTTTTTTTTTTTTGAGTTGGAGTCTCACTCCATCACCCAGGCCGGAGTGCAGTGGCATGCTCATGGCCACCCC
This sequence comes from Tarsius wallacei, assembly GCA_963574415.1. Taxonomy (NCBI): domain Eukaryota; kingdom Metazoa; phylum Chordata; class Mammalia; order Primates; family Tarsiidae; genus Tarsius; species Tarsius wallacei. The sequence continues at coordinate 8,421 of CAUYQG010087174.1, forward strand.
AGCGTCGATCTGCTGAACCCAGTGATCCTTCCACCTCAGCCTTGCAGTGTAAGTAGCCAGAACTATAGGCACATGCTACCATGCCCAGCTATTTTTTATTTTTTATTTTATTGTAGAGACTAGGTCTTGCCAAGTTGCCTGGGCTGGTCTTGAACCTGCGGACTCAGGGAATCCACTTGCCTTGGCCTCCCAAAGTGCTGGGATTATAGGCTGAGCCACTGAGCCCGGACACTCAATAACCTTAATTGCATATTTTATGATGATAAATGCTATAAGATTGGGAAGGAAAATGAGGGGTTTTAGAGTTGGGGAAGTGTGTGCAGTTTAGATACAGATACACAGTAAAGATGTTTCAATACGTATTTACATTTTTTAAAAATTGTCTTATTGTAAATTGACAAATTATACTTGCATATATTTATGGGGTACAAAGTGATGTTATGATTTATGTATATAATGTGGAATGATTCTTTCAAACTAATTAATTTATCCATCACTTCAAATACTTATCATTTTCATGGTGAGGGCATTCGAAATTTTATTTCCATGTCTCTGCATTTTAAACTATAAAAGGGAGCATGCTATCTTCTCTTTATTTAACCTGCTTTTAAAAAACTTAATGTATCATGAATAAATAGGAATCTCTGTCTTCATTTTTAATAGCTACGTGGTTACTCCATTGTATGGCATCACTATAATTTTAGCTATGGGTTGGTAAAGAGGATGGCTAGGGAGCAGTATTCAGGATCCTGACATCTTTTGCCATTCTGAAAAAAGTTGTATGGCCTTGTGCACAAGCCAGTTTGTCTGCTTAGGAGAAACTCCTAGAAGTGGAATTGCTAAATCAAAATTATGCCCAGTAAAAAGCTTTTTGGTCAATATTGCCAGATTAATCTTTAGAAAGTTTGTGCAAACTCACTGAATTACTCTGTAGCCCCATTCTTGGAATATACTTGAGAGATTTAACAAACCAGATTTCATTCTTTTCAAAGGTAGAAACAGCTTGATCAGTGGGCTCCCAGTAGTGTTTGTACCTTGCTACTTTGTTGTATGTCTTAGTGCCTTGCCTGTTTGAACCTAAAAATCATGATGGCTATTATGTCTAAAAATCTGACTTGATTTTGTGAGGGAGTTATCTAAGGACTGATGTGTGATCGCAAATGAATACATTTGATATTTATGTAGTTAGTAAAAGGTGAAATGAATTAGAGAGTTTTCTTCTTAAGCAAAGAGGACTTATGGGGAAAATGAATTTGTAAAATGGTCCATAAGCTTAATGCATGTAGTGCTTATTTAGTAGTGATGTGAAGCCTCAGTCATCATTCAGCTTTTTTTACTAATTTTAACTCTTAGTTTAACAGAGAGTTTTAGCAAAGTTTTAGAAGTAATAATTGATTACATTTTTATTTAAAGAGAAACTTTTAAATATTCTCCGATTTTAATCTTCTGTTCTACTTTTACCTTTAGATGTCTTTAGATAAATACCCTTGCCCTTTAGAGCTGCAGGTGTTTAGGTTAGACTTTAATATGGGATATATACCTTCTTGATGATTAATTTGACATTTCTTTCTCGATATGCCAGTGACCACTTGGGCTGCTGCCTTTATACTGTACTTAGTCGAAGTATAGGTAGGACATTAATGTTTTAGATTAGAGTTTCTTAAACTGAGGTCCTTGGAAATTCCTGAGAGTAAAGGGGAATGTCCATGAGAATTTTGCCTCTTAAAGAGGAGCTTATATATCATTGGACTCCAAGAAATGCTACTTAAAAATTCTCTAAAGGTGAATCCTTTCAGTGTGATGTTTTGAACAGAGAAAAACTATATTTGCATGTTGGAAATGTTATGTTTTATTTTACCGAATTTTTTATTTTTCTCCCTTTGACATTTTCTCTCTCTTAAGTTTCCAGTTTCAGTGTTAGCTGAGAACTGCTTAGCAGAAAGAACAAATGGCTCTCCACAGAGTATAAACCTGTATTCCAAATGGATTCAATCCAATGTTTTGTTTGGAAAACGAACCTGTAGAGATTTCCAGAGGGGTGTGAAGCACTGTCATGGAACGAGGAAGAACAAGAGGTGGTAGGCCATTGAGATGAGTGTTTATGCAGGGGAAAGAGAAGGTTCAGGAAGACTGTGGTGAGGGCAGCTTGGATGCTAAGAATTGCCTCGTTGTCAGCACTGGTATTATTTCTGAACGTGTCTTGAACTCTGGATTTTCTCCTTGTGTAACTGAGAATAGTAGACTGGTCACTAATTCCAAAAGAGAGCAAGGGAAGCTCTGAACGGACCATTGTATTAAAGAGCTGATACAGATGTAGTCAACTTGCAGTGATCCATACTGATGAATACAGATCATTCCTTTCCTGTAATGTGGCTTTATTTTGTTTTAGGATTGCTTTCTGTAGTTTATTTTTCTAAAAAGATGTATCCGTCCTCTAAGGTAGAGGTGGAACAGATGCTAAATTTGAAGGAAACAGAAATTCATGACCTAGCCAACTTAGGTCCCTTTTGAAATTTTCATCGTCAGAACATTTCTTGGTTTTAGAAATTTGTGTATAATAATAATGGCTAAAATTTATTACTAAATGGCTATTATATATCTGGCATACATTTTCTCTCATCTTTACAATAGCCCTAAAAGGCTTACATTATTTCCATTTTGTGGTAAGAAGACTAAGGCTTGGTGAGATTAAGTGATATGGATAAAATGATAAAACTGGTGTGTAGACCATGTCCAGAACGGTCTGTGGAATTAAGACAGGATGCCTGGAAAGAGGACTCATTGATATCTGGCAGCATCTTGCCTCAAGGAAGTGGGAAACTCTCTAGGAAGAAAGCATTGGAAGCACTTCTGAAGTATACTGTTGGTCACCAGAGTTTTATCATCCTTCCGGTTCAACACTGAATTTCTTCCCTGATATTTTACTTCTCCTTCACCCAGTCTAGCTTTGGGAGACAGGACTTAGAACAACAGTTTGCTGATTGCCTAGGATGAACTTAGTTCCCCTGTAGCATGATTGGAATAGGATAACAGTACTTTCAGGGTGTTACAGATGGATGAATGAAAAATGACTGTTCAGGGTGGTGGCCCTGGCAGGCTATTCTAGAACCCTCTATCCAGCTTTATCATGTTCCCTAGCATGCCAAATTTGGACTGGCATTATCTTATTGGTAATTATGTAAATTTGGAGTTAATCCACATGTGGATTTGAGGACTATCTCTGCGACTTAATGAATGTGTGATTAAAATAATTTTTAGGCAGAATTTCAAAAGCACACAGGAATTGGCTAGCCATGGTGGCTTACCCCTATAATCCCAGTACTTTGGAAGGCCGAGGCTGGAGGATTGCTTGAGCTCAGGAGTTCAAGGCAGCCTAGTCAACATAGAGTGACCTTGTCTCTGTGCCTCCCTCACCCCCCAAAAAGAAGTAGAGAAATGGTATCACAAATACCTTTTATACCCATCATCCAAATAGCTATGCAATGGTGACCAAAATTTTTAATCCCTTTGAGCCAATTTCTTCTTTAAAAGTGGGATAATAGTCTTCCCCTCAAGGAAATGTTATGCAAATTTATTAAATTATAATTAGTGTCTAACAATAGTAGCTAATATTCCACGTGTGCTACATTGATCAGGTACCGTGCAATGTGGTTTCTATGAGGTGTAGATATCATTTTTATCCTCATTTTACACAAGAGGAAACTGAGGCTCACTGATATGAAATAAAACACTCAAGGTCACAAAATGATAAATGACCCCAAACCAGCACTTAAATTCAGTTTTATTTTACCCCAAAGCCTTAAAGAGCACTTTTAAAATCATAAAAGAGCTATGCAAATCCCCCTACCCTCTGTCCCTACCCGATTTTCTCAAAAAAATTTTGAACTTTAGACTTGCCTCCCCCTAAGCAAGTGTCCATGAATTCTTTGTAGGGAAAAAAAACCCAAACATTTTAAAGAGACCAAAAAGTCAACAAAGCAAAGGCAGAGTAGACTGGCTTTTTGAACTCCTTGGCTCATTACACTTAGCCTCAGGGTATACTTAAGAATTTGCTTATTTCTGTGGTTCTTATATTAACTGGCTGCATTTGTTTTGCATAGCTGCAGAAGAATATAACCCATTGTTTTCCCTTTATGACCAGTCTTTCTTCTCAATGTACAGCATGCTGCAGACTTGGAAAAGAAGCAGAATGAAACAGAAAACAGAAAATTGCTGGGCACCGTAATCCAGTATGGCAATGTGATCCAGGTAGGTCAAGGTGGCTCTTCTCTTCTGGAGCTGAAGTGTTGTAAAGAATGAAACTGAGAAGACAAACACAGGAGATAGGATTTGGACACCTCACAGTGGGACTCCATGGAGACAGCCAGTTTTTTGCAAAAATTCTTGTGGTGTTTGTTATATGTGATGGACTCTTGGGCTTTTTAGTTGGTCATCTCTTAGTGTGAGCATCTACTTCTCTCCCTCTGTAGCTGATGTTTTAACATATGTCCAGATATTTCAAATGGGAAGCTTCTTACCTAACTTGGCATTGCTTGAAAGTTCTTCCTGTTTAGTGACAATTGCTTCCTTGTAACTTTAATCTATTGATCAAGAGCTGCTCAACCAGTGGTAATAAGAGCAGTTCTCAGTCTTCAGAATGTTTTCACTAAAAAGTTATCATTTTAATTTTTCATATTTATCAAACATATTGGGTTATTCTCATGTCTCATGGGATGCAAGGCTTACTAATCTTTTGTGCCTTAAATTTGGGATGGGGATATAATACAATCCAGGAAATTGTTACTACAGACTTTGCTCACAAGATCCCTCTGGGTCTAACCAGGTCTTGCAGAAACTGTGTGTTTGAGGAAGCTTAGTGCCAAATCTGATTGTCTCTATTTGTCCAGCTACCAGATCATTTTGACCCAGGCATAAAGGGTTGTGGTTACCAACTTTTGAGTACCTGAACCCATTTGGTTATCTTGCTATCATTTCTGTTTTTGAAATATTTTGTGTACTGTGTAAACATTACAAAGGAATTCTTTCCTATTTCTATTGCTGTTAGGTATAGAACAGTGCTAACCAGGAGGATGGAGAAACTAGTGAAAAAAAATTGGTAAAAGCAATTTTGGAGGGGTTAAATGGGTTGTTTACATTAGACCTTTTGAAATAGTGAAAGTAACTTCCAAAATCTGCTTGAAGATTAGGTCTTGCCAGTCCCACTTCACCTCTCCCTCAAGTTCCGTCCACTTGAGAATGGATACAAGAGTTCAGGAGAGCTCCAAGTTTAATATCAGCTCTACTACAAGGCCAGGCCAGCACCCTGAGACTCAGACTGTAGGGTGCCCTGATTTGGTTAGATTGGACAATATGCTTGAGATGAAGATGAAAAGTATGTAGAGGTTAGGGACATAACCTCTTAAATACCCTTTACGTAGGGTTTTGTGACTTACTGTGAGATTTTCAGCAAGAAATCTTGTCGTGTCTCAGTTTGCTCACCAGCGAAATGGAAATAGTAATGCATCTGCTTTCTAGGATGGTTGAGGGGCGCCTGTCCCAGAATAAGCTGTGGATACATAATAACTCAGCTGCTATTACTTCCTCTAAGCCTAGATCTTTGGATCTACCAATAGCTAACTTTGGTTTATAAACTAACTTGCTTGCAGGGCCAGGGGCCACTCACCAGGGGAACAGTGAGGACTTGGGACAATATAGCCTTCCCCTTGTTTTTCTTGGCCAGGGGATGTCAGGGGCTTATAGATCAGACAGGTTACTCCTCCACCTCCAACAACACTGTTAGAAGATTTGAGGACCTCCTAGGACTGTTTTTGTAACTGTGTCTGTTAATATGTGAAATGGGGAGACATTGGCAGTTAGCCATGGAGTCCCATGCCAGTCTTTTCATTTCTCCAGGGTTTGGGCAGTCTTTCATATTCCCTTCCCTTTTCTCTTATACCCTGTTGAGTTGGGACACCTTGACCAGCTCTTCCTGGTTGATACTGACTATCAGACATGTTGTTTCTCATCTAGATCCTCAAGTCTTTCCATCCACTTTATGTGAACATTACCCAAGAATTGAGAATAAAAGTGCTTGGAGATTCCAAGCCATATTCTTCTTAATGAAATGCCAGTCCCCCAATGGGGTTGCCTTTTAAACAACTTGTTTCTTGTGTTCAAAATTGCCTTCCTTAGCTCCAAGTTTGTGTCAGGGCATATCAGACTGCAGTTCCTTAGCCCATAACATAGGGCTAGGCCCTTCCCATTAGCAGGTGGCAGATGATGATACAGTTGGCCATGCTAACATCCTTTTTGTCCATAGTTATGTTGAAGAAAAAGATTTTTCTTCTGTTCTGCCCTTCGCTTCTGCTCCCTTTTATTCTTTCTTCGTTTTCATCATTTCCAGTCTTAGATGCTCTGTGCTTCCCTAACTTCACAAACAGCTCATTCGTGGGAAGAACGCTTGATGTATAGTTTATATGACTGAGAGAGAAATGGTAGAAAATTCAGAGATTTGCTGACACTCCCTCTTTTATTTTGGTGGGTTTTCAGCTCCTGCACTTGAAAAGTAATAAATACCTAACTGTGAATAAGAGGCTTCCAGCTCTGCTGGAGAAGAATGCCATGAGAGTGACACTGGACGAGGCTGGGAATGAAGGGTCCTGGTTCTATATCCAGCCATTCTATAAGCTGCGATCCATCGGAGACAGTGTAAGTACAAATTCTCAGCTTAGAATTAGTGTTCCATGCCATGCCTTGAATCATGACTGTATGTTAGAGTCAACTAGAAGTTTAAAGTTGGAACCAGAAGCATATCCTGTATGAAGAGAAAGAAATTGCTATGGAAACTAGTGTTTGGGAAACAGGGGAATGTGGAGAGAAGTGTGACCTAAATACAGTCACTATGTTTTTCCTGCTGGACTTCTGAAAAAGCTGGATGAACAGCTCATCACGTTGGTAACCTTACCACGAAAACAGCTATCTCATGTGAATGTTCTGGAGAGGAATCCTGTTCTTCCAGATCCATTAGTGGAATAGAAATTTTTTTCTGTTCTGGAAATAAAGTGGGTAATGGATGAAGGATGGAAAAGAAATAGTGATAGAGAAGGCGAGCAGATTTTGGGATTAGCTTCATTTGCTCCTGTGTTGATAAGCAGGCAGCCTCTTCATCTCATTCTGCAGCTGTAGCTAGTCCCAAGCAGGGGCCGCTCCTGTGAGGGTTCTTTAGGATATATAGCCACGGGAATCCTTTCCGTGGCGACTTAGAACAATCCTGATGTTTGTTAGCTAAATTAGTCAGCCATTATGAGAGCATATACTTAACAATGAATATGTTTAAATGTTATCAGCTATATTTGTTATCTTGTTAAGATTCTAAAGTAATTACTTCTTATTAAAAAGAAATATGTGCCTCACACAACATGAAATCTTCTCAAAATGCTTAACCAGACTTACCCTAAGTTTTGACATTTTAAAATAATGCCTTGTAAGTTTACAAACTTTGGGCAGTTTAAGTATGTTTGTGCGCTTGTGTATGTATTATATTGTATATTATATGCCAGAAGCATCTAGTACCAGACCATTCCCTCATAGTTGGTGTACCATAACTGTTGCTCCTGCAATGAGAATTGAAAGAAAAATCCAGTAAAGCTTAGGTTTCACCAGAAGTTTTGGATGTACTGAATGGACTCATATTCATTTTGAGTTAGAGAAAATATGCTCCCCAAATGTATTCAACTGAAAATAAGTGGATTTTACATCCTAGGACATCGTCTTCTTCACTCACCTCCTTCCAATCCCATAATAAAAAAGTGTGCCTTGTTCTGCATCTCATTTTTGGCAAATCTTTTGCTTTCTATCCTGTGAACAAATCTGTTTGGCATGACTGAGCTGAGAAGATGGACTTGAAGAGTTACCCTTTTGGAATAGTGTTTTTAAGCTATCGGTGTTGACCTGTTTATGGGCCACAAAATCAACTTTGTGCCTTGTGACTATCATTTTAAAAGGAATAGAATAGAAAGTATCAGACTGTGTTACACATGATCAGGTCAAGTCAGGCCAAGTCTTGTTTTGGGACTGTAATCTTTGTTTCAGTTACACACATACATATACACACACACACACAAATCTATATGGCTATATGTATGACTTGGTCATAGTAGAAAATTTATTTTTCTTTGAGTCGGTTCTCATTCTGTCACCCAGGCTAGAGTACAGTGGCATGATCACAACAATCACGGCTCATGGCAACCTTGACCTCCTGGACTCAGGAGATCCTTCCACCTCAGCATCCCGAGTAACGGACTGCAGACACATGTCACCACGCCTGGTTAATTTTCTTGACTTTTTGTGAAGACGAGGTTTCATTCTGTTGCCCAGGCTGGTCTTGAACTCCTAGGCTCAAGCAATCCTCCCACCTTGGCCTCCCAGTGTGCTGTGATTATATGCATGAGCCTCCACTCCCAGCCTAGAAAATGTATTTCTTAATGTGAGTTGTAGTAAATGTGAAAGTCATCACTTTGGAAACTTTAAATTGTGGCTTTATTGTTTCAAAGTTAAAGGCTTAACTCAGACAATATCCTGGTTTTTCTAAAATTTATTTAGAGCTTATTTAAGCAAGTACCTCAACTGAATGTAACAGAGATAACATTTTTTTTCTTCTGACTTTAAAACATCTCTATATAACCATTGACAATTGTGGAACAAAATTTAGCCTTAGCTTTGTAAATATGAGACCTCCCTCTCCCCCTCCCCAAAACCTCCCTCGTGCAGCATCAGGCCTTAAAATATGTGCAGTGTGTGCTGTATCATTCTACTTGTTAGGGATGGGCCTTTTTCAGTACAGTTTGTGTACTGAACTGTAGTTCCTCCTGGAATTACCCACTGGTCAGTCTTCAGTCCTGAACAGTTTTGTGAAAAACCCTGTTGTATATTGCATCTTTCCTTTCCAGGTGGTCATAGGTGACAAAGTTGTTCTGAACCCCGTCAATGCTGGTCAGCCCCTACACGCCAGCAGCCATCAGCTGGTGGATAATCCAGGCTGCAATGAGGTAAGGAAATCAAGTTTTGGTTTGTGGGTGAGATTATGCTGCAGGAGCAGGTCTTTCTGGAGCTTGTGCATGTGTGTGCTGAAAGTGGCTTCAGCAGTGACTTGGGGCAGTGTGCCTGTTCTGCAGGTGAGGAAACTGAGGCCCAGAGTCAGGGCTGCCACATAAGGCTGTATAAGTCTGTGCAGTGGGTGGTGGATAGGAGCTGACTTTCACCTGAGTACTCAGTTTGCTAAGTCTCTCATCACTGGGGGATAGTTTTCTAATTTGTTAATCCAGAAGGGTCCCTTTTACCAATTTTGTTTATGGCCAGAGGGATATCTTTTTCTAACTTGTCTTCCTAAACAGGATTATTTTTTCTAATTGCTAAGAAAGGAACACTACAGAATATTAGCAGCCTCACTAGGGTGATCGCTTTCTTTTGACAGTACATCTGCTTAGCCTCTAAATTGGCTATTATAGGATACAAGGACAGTAACTTGCTTGTGATATAAATATTTGCCTGATGGACACAAACTCTAGAGTGGGACAGGATAGATGTGGATTTAGATCCCAAGTCTGCCACTCCTAACTCTGTGATTATAGGTTAGTTACCCAGTCTCTCTGGGCATCAGTTTCCCTATCTCAGAAACAGAGGATAATGATTAAACCTATGTTTTAGGATGTTGCCAGGGATTAATTGAGATCATGAATGTTAGTATTTAGTGTGTTGCCTGGCATAGACTTAGTGCACAGACAGTGACTGCTGCTGCTAACAATTATCATTAACATTTTTGAATGTATACACTGGCCTCGTTTTTTGCCATTGTAGCTCATTTCATCTTACAAGTACTTGTTTTCATTAGACCTTCACTTTCTGGCTACAGAACAAGAGACTTGGAGGAAAAGGAAAATATTGTCCCAGAAGGGCAGGAAGGCATTGGTTCTATTAGTCATGGTTGGAGCATACATAGTGATTAGTGCAAATGAACCATTTATTGCCAAATACTTCCATCAGGCCAATTGAATCTGCAGGTTATGTGATCTTAATGGTGTCAATCTTTAGGAATGTTTAGTCTGAAACACAGCCTTGCTTCTTGGGCTGCAATGAGGCATTTTGGGCTAGATGACACAGTTGTTGTGAGGGTTATGTGAAAAAATAACTGATTTGTTTTCCAGGTCAATTCCGTTAACTGCAATACAAGCTGGAAAATAGTTCTTTTCATGAAATGGAGTGATAACAAAGATGATATACTAAAGGGGGTAAGGTTGATACCTTGATGGACTGGGTATTACTTGGCTCTTCGTGGGGCAGTGGCTTAGTTCTCTTTTTAAGTTCATTTTCCTTTCATTCCTTTTTTGCATTGACTTTTAGGGTGATGTGGTAAGGCTGTTCCATGCTGAGCAGGAGAAATTTCTCACCTGTGATGAGCACAGGAAAAAGCAACATGTCTTCCTGAGAACTACAGGCCGGCAGTCGGCCACATCTGCCACAAGTTCAAAAGCCCTGTGGGAGGTGGAGGTAAGGAGTGGGTGCGAGAGCAGAGAAAAGGGACTCATAGCCTTATAGGATATAAACTTATACTTGTCCTCTTCCAAAAATGGGTTTGGATGACTTATTGAAATAAGTGCATCACAACATATCAGAAGGATACTGGATATTCTTGTGAAGGAAAAATATCAACTTGGGAAGCAAACTCATAAGTGAAATAGGAAATTTCTTTCTCTGAGCCGTCTGATCTCTTCTTTCTGTTTTTTTTTATTTCCCTTGCTCATTTATCACAACAATATTTAATCAAGTGTCTAGCCGGCATGAAACATAGGTGATGCCCACATTATTGATGAGGCGGGAAGGAGAAGAAATATTTCCAGATAATTGTAACACGCAGCAGACTAGTGAAGGTGATAAGAGGCACATTCCACATGCTCTGGAGGTGTCAGCGAGGGAGGGAGGGAGAACTTCTGCTTGGGTGAAGAATTAAGGAAAACTTCTTGAAGGAGATAGTGTCTGAGCTGGTACTTATAGGATGATCTATGTTTCAGAAGGAAGAGATGAATGGAGTGGGTCACTTCATATAAGAGGACAGTGCAGAATTGGAAACCTGAGGAAGCCTTGGGATAAAACTCAGTAGGCTGTTTGGTAGGGAGTGTAGGTTAGGCTTGGGAAATAAAACAGAAACTGTTTGGAGATCAGAGCCTGAAGGCCATATATTCAGGCTGTAAGGATCTAATTTATAGGTAGGGGAGAAAGGTGGAGAGTTGTTTGAGCAAGGCAGTAACATAATAATTATGCTACTTAAAGAAGGTAGAAGATTCTTCCCACAGCATGTGGATTATTGAGAGACTAGAATTACAGAACCAGGAGGACATGATTTGAGTGCTTGATGACAGAGGTCAAGAAAGCTTGAATTAACATGAAGCTGTGCTCCTCACTCAAAGTATTCCTCTCTGTGTAATTGCTGCTGAGTAGATACATTTTTCTGTCTGTGTTTATTCCCCTCTCCTTCCTCCCTAGCTTCAATTGCTGTATGTTTTTATTGAGGTCTGGCTTACATATACTAAAGTGCCCAAATCAAAAGTATATAACTCAGTGAAGTTTTACATGTACACTCAGCCATGTAACTAGAATCCAGGCCAAGAAATAAAACAATAGCAGCCCCTTGGAGGGTCCTTTGAGCCTCTTTCCAGGTAGTGTACTCTTTTTTCTTTGGAGAGGTAACCACTGATTTGATTTCTATCTCCAAGAATTAATAATTCCAGCTCTTGAACTTTATATAAGTGGAATCATTCAGTAGATAGTCTTTGTTTTCACTCAGCATAGTTATTTTGAGATTCATTTATGTTGTTGCATGTATCAAAATAGTTCATTTCTTTATCTTGATGCATAGTATTCCATCATATGGATATACCACAATTTGTTAATCTGTTCACCTGTTGGACATTTGAGTAGTTCCCAAGTTTTGTCTATTACAAATAAAGCTACTAGGGACATTTGTGTACAAGTTTCTGTATGGACACAAACTTTGTTTCTTTTGGCTTAATAGCTAGGAGTGGAATAGCTGGATCACATGGTAGGTGTATGTTTATTGCCAGACTGGTTTCTGAAGTGATTGGATCATTTTATGTTTCTACCAGTAATGTATGAAAATTCTAGTTCTTTCATATCCTTACTAACACTTGGTATGGTTAGTCTTTTCACTGTTAGTCATTTTAATTAGTTATATAGTGAAATCTCATTGTGGTTTTGATTAGCATCTCCCTTACAGCTAATGATGTTGAACTTTTTTTGATATGCTTATTTGCGATATGTGTAGCTTCCCTGGTAAAATGTCTGTTCAGATATTTTGTGCATTTAAAAATTGTCTTGCCACTCTTTTAACATGGATGTTGTAATGGTCAAGTTCATTTTGCTCATTATATAGAAAAGTTAGTTGTCATGATGAAAAGTTTTTGTTAATTTCCATCCTCTATCCATTTTCCCCTTTCCCTCCTTCTCTCTACATAGTAGAATTTTCTCTTTAGTTATTGTACGTGTCTACATAGGGGCACCGTCATTCCTTCTAGATTATAAACTCCTTGAGAGTTAGAACTTGGTCTTAAACGTTGTCATTGATGCCCTCGTTGTTCCCACCACAGAGTTTTATACATTGGAAATAGTCTCTAAGAATCACTTCTCCTGTGTAATTTGGATACTGGTGCAAAAAAAAGAGACTTTCTCATCTTCCCAAGTCAATTTAAAGTAATAAATGTAAACTAAGGAAAAATGGAGAAATCAAGAAAATAAGGGAAGTGCACTGTCATTTCACTAACTTAATGTGTCCACTTCCATTGAGCTGTTTTTCTATGAACAGGGTATGTTTGCAGAATTGACATTGTTTTGTAAACATTTTGTACCTTGCTTTAATGTACTATCATAAATTGAAAAATGCATAAATGTGAAAACCCTACAGAAGTCACTGTGGCCGATTTTAGTACCTTAAAAGCGGGTACGATGTTTTATTCTCTCACCATTGGCTGAAATGGATACAAGATGATGACTTTTTAAGGTGAGTTTTTGAGGTATAGACTGCTAAAAATGTAAGTACTTAAAAGCAAAAGTCAGCCGGGCTTGGTGGCTCAGCCTGTAATCCCGCGCCTTGGGAGGCTGAGGTGAGTGGATTGCCTGAGCCCGCGGGTTCGAGACCCGCCTGGGCAGGCGAGACCTCATCTCTACAATAAATCAAAAATCAGCCGGGTGTGGT
>CAUYQG010087180.1:0-15566 GCA_963574415.1 Tarsius wallacei
GGATTAATGGTGGTGGGTATCTGTCTGGGGATGGGGAGACACCTCTTATCAACAAGGGTACCTGAACGAAACATTTTTGTATGCCTAACCCCTAACTGTACCCCACAATAACATAATAAAATAAAATAAAATAAAATAAAATATTCTTGTGATGGAAATAACCAAAATTGATTTGCATGTGTTCAAGCTGGAGCTTGGATGTGAGGATAACGTTTTTTCAATTCAGATTTCGTAAAGTCAAAGAGGTATTATGTTGTTTTTAGAGTACATGCTTGGCTGAATTCAAGTCTTAGTTTTTCTGCTTTTTAATTGTGTGGTTATAGATCAGTTTTCTACTCTGAGTCTCAAGAACCTCATCTGTAAATTACAGATATTCGTATAACCTAGCTTATGGAATGTTTTTATTAAGTGGGCAAAGTTTCAGTGTTTATTTTTCTGATCTGTAAATTTTTAATGGACATTTATTTGTAGTGAGCTTACTATTATTTCTATATCTCAGGACTTTGCAGACACCAATCATATGTTCTCACTCATAAGCAGACTTTGAACAGTTATCATAATACTATAAGAAAGGAATTGGCAGTAGTGGGAAACTGCCAAGGGAGGGGGGTGAAATTGGCAGTTGGGGGAAACTGCCAGGGGAGAGGGGAGCACACCTCATTAACAAAGGTGCCTGCATAATGAACATTGCATACCTAACCCTGAATTGTACCCTACATCTTTAAAATAAAAATAAAAAGAATAATGAAATAAACAAACAAAAATATTACTTTACATCAAACAGAGAAAAATACTCATTTGCCTGCACATAAAAAAAGAGAATGGTTTAAGAGAAAGAGTGGCTAATATATGGATCACTGAGGTTTTTCTATTCCATGGATTCTTAAATTTGGCATTCACTGATTTGAATGATGAAGAATAGTTATTAGCTATCTCTATTATTTAATAAATGCACATGATGAGCATTCACATTCCCCTCTCCCCAAAAAAGAATGTAAAACAGGGAAAACTGTATCAAAGCTTAATCATATCAATTATTCTTAATTAAAATTAATTATACTTTTTAAGAATCAGCCATTCCTTTATTAGTTAAACTGCTATTTTCAAAAAAATAGGAGACTTGACTTCTTTTAATCAGCAACAAAGTAAGCCCCTCAATCCAGAAACTTAAGTGACTAATGTCTTAGATTGGCAAAAAAAAACCTCATACTTCCCTCTGACAGTAATGAACCATATCCTAGTACAGCCACCTTACTTTTCTCTACAGTCCGTTCTCAACTTCTCCAGACATTCTACATTTTTCCAGCTAGTAACCTGGATTATTATCCCAATTTAGTCAAGGAATCTTAGCCAAGGGGCAATAAAAACCTTTTTGTGGGTTCCCTACTTCATATATAATATTATTACTATATACTTTTTAAATTTGTCAGATGAAACTCTTCATAATAGTTCAAGAGAAATGATGGCAAATGTTTTATTTACTTCAAATTTATATAAGATAGATAACCTTCTGGGGCCCTCATATATTTTTGATTAAACAAGCTGCATATCTGTTATATACTTGCATACTATGTGCTATATTTATTATACCAGTTGCATGTAGACTAAGGTCTTCCTTCTTGTTTTTACTCTTGCTTTCTAAAATTACACTGAGTAAATTTAGACTATCAGGTGTGAATTTCCTTAATTTGTCATTCAGAAATCTAAACGTTATCTGTATGTACGCATTACTTACTCAATTCTCAGAAAAATGTTTTGATTTTTTTTGTCATTTTTTTTTCATATGTGTTCTTAACTTCCTTTAATCTTCTGGATATAAGATGCATCTTTTTTTTCCTTTGGAATTGTTCCTTTGAATATATTTCTCCTTTTTGCCTCTTTAAGGATCTCTGATCTTTCTTGACTAATCTACTTTATTGCAATCCTCCTTTGGTAAAAATTTATTCAGAGAGCTCTTCTTCCTCTAATTCATGTGGAATCACATAGTTCTTATAAAGACTATGGTTTCATAAATACTATGGTGTCCTCTGCTGGCTATAATGTTGACCTCCAAATATATTTTGTACTACAATATTCTGCATTACAAGTATGCTATCAAACTTCCAACAAGTCATCTTCTTCTGAAGATCCCATATAACCTCTAGCTTAATATATTTAATGCATTCCTTTTCCCTCTAAACTTAACTCCTCCATTTATTTCCTCTACATCATTTATCCAACTGCAAGAGACTCTTAGAAATAAAACCAAATTCTTCTTGTCCTTGAAATTAGTTCCCAAGTCCTGATATTTTAAAGAAGTATTTGGATATAACTGATATACACTGAATTTTACATATTTTAGAAGTATACTTTGATATATTGGATATATGTACACACCTTTGAAACCATTATCACCTTCAAGATAATCATCCAAAAATTTTATCATGACTCTTTATAACCCCTCTCCTTCTGATCCTGGCAACCCTAACATTAGTATCTTGTTACCAAGTGTCCACTGATCTATTTTCAGTATATATTATATAAATTTTGTCTTTTACTTCTTGTCTTTACATAGTCAAACTTTCCTTTAGCTTCTTAAAAATATAAAATATAAGTTTAGTGGTTGGTCAAATGTTCTTATCTTCTAAATCTATCATCTGTGTGGAATTTGGGTCAGCGTGTATCTATTTGATTTTTTATTTATTTTGAGTAATATTTTTCAGTTTCTTTGTATGTCTGGTAATTTTTTGCTAGCTGGTAGACATCGTGTGTTTAATATGCCAAGTGCTAAATATTTTCTATTTCTTTTAACACACTTGAGCTTTGCTCTTGATACTTAAACATTTTATACTTCAGGTCTTGTTTCTAGACTTTCCGAGGTGTTACAAGAACAGAGTTTAATTTATAAATAATTGCGTCCCATTCTGGGGCCAAACCTGTACTACAACCAATGCTTCATAAATTATGAGACTTTTTTTTCACCCTAACTGGTGTGTTCAGAAGTTATTCTTTATTCTCTAATTATTTCAGATGGTTCTTTCCTCACACTTGAGTATTTTCCCATAGCATATCATATATATAACAATCGGTTTTTAATTAAAATTCTGAAGACCTCCAAGATTAATTCATTCACTTTCTGTCTCTGACTCTCTGTAGTTCATACACTAGCTGCATTGCTTTTCCTATATTCCTAGGTTCATTTCTGCCACACACACAAAGATTTTTGGCCTTCAACTGGATCTACATCTTCCTGTGCCTGAAACTGGAATCTCTTTCCTAACAATAATCTCAGCAGTTATAGGACTCATCTTGCTTATTTTCTTGCTTCTCGGGGGTCATTGTACTTTGTTATTCGATGTCCAAGTCTTGAAGTCTATTGCCTTATATATTTTGTCAATTTCTTTAGTTGCTTCCATCCTGCCCCAAAGCCAAAGCATTCCTTCACATCTTATATACTCTCCCCCCACCCCTTTTGTTCATGTACACTGATACAATTTTAGCCAGGATTTTATTGTAACTGGTGACTTGACTTCATTTTCATGCTACCTACCAACTATTTACCTAGGACCAAAGCATTTCTTGTAAAAAAAAAAAATGTAATTGTTTCTTTTACTTTAAAAACTTTTAAGTGCTACCAACTTAATGAATTTAAAATCTGTACCATGTTTTTGACATACAAGCCACTCCATAATCTCATACTTCTACCAACTTCCTTTGTTACTATTTCTTTCACTGAGTGTTAAATCGCAAATTTTCCTTGCTGAAGATAAATGCTTCTGATAATTATGCCTGAAATAATTATCTATTTCCATTTCATTTTTCCTGTTGAACTAATTTATTCTGCAAGACCCAGATCTAATATTTCTCCTTTTCTAAAGCTTTTCCAAACTTTTCAAAGCAGAGCGTTGAATGCTTTCCTTAGGTAACCACTTAACTATTATTGCACACATCTCAGTGGAGTGCATTTTTTGTTTGTCATTGTAGTGACACAAGACACGTCTTTTGTTTTTGTGTTTCATGGAAACCCATATGGCTTATACAGCATAGCAATAATTATAATTACTTTTAAAAAACATATATTACTACTCTTCACCTTTCAGCCACATGATAAGACTGCAATTCCTGGCCCTCTTTTGGTTGGATGGAGCCATGTTAGTAGTAATGATAAATAAGTTGTTGCCAAAAAGTCCTATGTCATATCTTTGATGGATCTTTTCTGAAGGGAGATGCTTCAGAACACTATTATCTTTCCACAGTAGCTAGCAACACTCTAGGTGGCAGTTGATCTTTTAACTTAGATTCACAGTCAAGAAAGACAAGAGTCAGTGACTACAACTGAGTTGAGGTGAATACATTGCATGAGTTAAAAATAACTTTTTTGTAAATAAATTTTATTTTTAACATGTTTGTCTGTTGTAAATTGACTAATTAAGAGTTGTATGCATTTATGGGAAAAAAGTTGATGATGAATTATGAGTACAATGTGAAATAATTAAATCAAGCTAATTAACATATGCATCACCTCATATGCTTATCGTTTTTTGTGGTGAAAACATTAAAATTTGCTTTTTGCAGTTTTGAAATGTACCATACGCTATTATTAACTATATTCATCATGTTTTGCAGTAGATTTTTTTAAAAAGTATTCTTCCTATATAACTAAGGCTTTGTGGGCTTTATCATCATCTCCCCATTTCTCCCACTTCCAAGCCTCTCATAATGACCATTTTAGTCTCTGCTTCTATGAATTTGATTCCATATATAAGGGGGGATGTGTGGTATTTGTGTTTTTGTACTTAGCTTATTCAATTAACATATTGTTCTCCAATTACATCCAAGTTATTGCAAATGACAGCATTTAGGCTGAATATTATTTCATTGCATATATGTACCATCTTTGCTTTATCTATTCATCTATTGATGGAGATTTAGGTTGATTTATAACTTGGTTATTATGAATAGTACTGCAATAAACATAAGAATGTAAATATCATTTCGACATACTGACTTCATAGTTTTGGGGCAAACACCAGAAGTGGGACTGATGGACCATATGGTAAGTTTTATTTAGTTTTTTAAGGAACTTTCATACAGCTTTCCATAATAGCTGTGCTAACTTGCAATCTTACCAACAGTGTAGCAGTGTTCCACTTTCGCCACATTTTTGCCAACACTTTTTAGCTTTCATCTTTTTGAACATAGCACTTCTGGAGACAGAAGTAAAATGCCCATTATCTACTTATGGTTCAGACCATTGTCAAGGAATTGAGTTATCATCAGCTTAGTGGGGCTAGACGTTTCAGATTATCCCTCTGGAGTGCCTTCTCGCCACCACTATCCACTCCTTGGACCACCAGGAGCATAGCATAGACTCTAAGGAAGTGGACCAGTGGAAAGGGAGGCCAGGAAGCTAGGAGGATGGCTTCCTAAGCCAGATTGTGACATGAAAATAGTCCTTCCATAGATTTTAACCTCAGAGAAAAAGAAATTTTTTGTTTTGGAGGGCTTGGTGAATTAAAGAATTAAATGTTGTAGGCTTTGAAGACATGATTCAATAAATAGTATATGAGAAAAAAATTAAAAAATGAAAATAGCACTTCTGACAGGTGTGAGTTGATATCTCATCGTGGTTTTAAGTTGCATTGCCTTAATGATTAGTGATGTTGAACCTTATTTTATGTATATGTTGACCATTTGCATGTGTTCTTTTAAAAATGTCTATTCAGATCACTTACTACCTTTTTTAAAATTGTATCTTATTTTGTTTTAGATTAAAGAAACACATGTGCAGACTTGTTTCCTTTTTAATTGTATTATCTGTTTTCTTTATGATTGTTTGAGTTCTTAATATATTTCAGATAGTAACCTCTGATCAGATACATGGCTTGCAAATATGTACTCCCAATCTAAATGTTGTTTCTTCACTCTGTTAATCGCTTTCTTTGTCATGCAAAACTTTTTTACTATTTCATTTGTCTGTTTTTGCTTTTGTTGCACACACTTTAGTGTCAAATCTAAGAATTCGTAGACCAGACCAATGTGGTATAGATTTTTCCTTCTTGTTTTCTTCTAGTATTTTAGTAGTTTCAGGTTTTATTGTAAATCCTTAATTAATTTTGGGTTGATTTTTTTATATGGTGTGAGATAGGATTCCAATTTCATTCTTCTGCATAAGGTTATCCAGTTTTCCCAAAACGATTTAAGTTTAAGATTGTCTTATTTACATCACATATTCTTCGCATCTTTGTCAAAAATTGATTGACTGCACGTTTGTTGGTTAATTTCTGGGCTCTCTATCCTGTTCCATTGGTCAATGTATCTATTTTAATGTCAGTATCATGCTATTTTAATTACCATAACTTTGTAGTACAGTTTGAAATCTGATAGTATGATATCTCCAGTTTTTTGTTGCTATTCATAATTGTTTTGGCATTTTTTTTCCTAAATGCACTTTAGGATTACTTTATTTGGTCACATAAAAATGACATTGGAATTTTGGTAGAAATTACAATAAATCTGTAGATTGCTTTGAATATTTTAGCAGTATTTATTCTTCCTACTCATGAATATGGGATGTCTTTCCATTTATTTTTGCCTCCTTCCATTTCTTTCATTCATGTTTTATAGTTTTTAGTGTACAGACCTTTCACCTTCTTGGCTAAATGTATTCTAAATATTTTATCCTTTTGTAGCCACTGTAAATGAAGTTGTCCTCTTTATTTCTTCTTTTGGAAAGTTAGCTGCTAGTGTATAAAAATGTTACTAATTTTGTGTGTTGAATTTTATCCTACAACACTACCATATGTATTAGTTTTAAAAGTTTTTGTGAAATCTTTAGAATTTTCTGTATATAAAATTATGTCACCACCGAACAGCAACTATTTCATTTTATTCTTTGGCATTTTGATGCATTTTACTTCCTTCTTTTATCTAATTGTAATGCTAAGGACTTTCAATACCATGGTGAATAGAAGTGGTGACAGTAGGCATCCTTGCTTTGTTACTGATCTTAGAGAAAAGGGTTTCAATTTTTCACAGTTTAGTATAATGTTATCTGTGAGTTTATGTTATGTAGTCTTTATTGTATTAAGATGTATTTCTTCTATACTTAATTTGTTGAAAGTTTTTAGTAAAGATGTCAAATAGTGTCAAATGTATTTTCTGCTTGAAATGAGGTGATAAAATGTTTTTTGTCCTTTAGTCTGGTAAGGCAATGTACCACACATTGATTTGTGCATGTTGAATCATTCTTGCATCCCAGGGATAAATTGCACTTGTCTATTGCGCTATTTTTAAATGTGTTATTTAATTTGGTTTACTAATATTTTGTTGGGAATTCTGAATTTGTGATCATCAGAAATATTGCCTATAATTTTCTTTTCTTGTAGTGTTCCTGTGTGACTTTCATATTAACATAGTGCTGGTCTTGTAAAAGTTTGGAAGTATTCCCTTTTCTCTGAGAGGTTGTGAAATATTGGTATTAGTTCTTTAAATGTTTGGTAGAATTTAGCCAGGAAACCATTACATTTTGAACTTTTATTTGATGAGAGATTTTTTAAAATTACTGATTCAAACTCCTTGCTTGTTTTTGATCTGTTTAGATTTTCTGTTTCTTCATGATTTAGTCTTGATAGGTTGTATGTGTCTAGAAATTTATCTATTTCTTCTACATTGTCTAATTTGTTGGCATATAGTTTTTCATAGTAGTCACCTGTAATTGTTTGTATTTCTGTGGTGTCAGTTGTAATGTCTCCTCTTTCACTTAAATTTACTTGAGTCTTGTCTCTCTTTTTTTCTTAGCCTTGCTATTGGTTTGTCAATTTTGTTTGTCTTCTCAAAAAAAAAACCCTCATTTTTGCTGATTGAAAATGATTTTAATGTTTCACATAACCAAAAGGCTGGAGTTATTTTTTAATGAAACATCATCCAGAATATCCTGACTGATATAAATTTAGATTTTCAATAAATGTTAAATGAATGCACAAATCAAAAGGAACATCTTATTGATTCACTTATGTTTTATTAAAATATTTTTAAAATATAATTTTTAAAAATAAAAATACTTTATGGCTGATGTTGCACAGTGTACATGATTATAGGTAATGCGTAAATTGATGTGCCCTAGAACATGGTTCTAAATCATGGGCCCCAAACAAGAACCATAAGACTACATTAAATTTAAGTTTATTAGGCTTACGAAGAAAATAACTAAGGTATGGTGATTAAGGAGATTCAATTTCAATTATTAATATTAAATGTAGTGCAAGCTGAACATTGACTGAAGATTGTGGTGTAAATTTGGGCTTAAAAGCTATTGTGCCAATGGTGGAAAACCATAGTTATTTTTATTATTGCCTTATATTTGTATGTGCTTTATTTTATACACAAAATTTTTTTATTATTTTTATTATGATATATTTTATTTTACCCATTTATTCAATTCTAGAAACAAGTAATATTTTTCTTCTCTTACAATGAGGAAATTGAGTAAAGGCAAATTAACTAATCTTGCCTAAGGTCATGGCATACATAAGATTCAAGGTATGAAATAGGTCTTCATGTCCAAATGCTTATTACTTCCAAAAAAATAGCTTTCAAACTATTTAATGTAAAGTGCATCTTGTAGAAATTAATGTTCGCACTAACCACAATGCTAAACAACAGTAAAAAGTTATTTTACTTAATTTAAGAAATTCCATTTTTTCAATCAATACTACTAGGAAGGGAAGAAAAGGAAATTCATAGGTTGGAAAAAAATATTTGCAATGAATTAGTGTTCACACTATCACAATACTAAAAAAAAATCTAACAAATTATCTTACTTAAATTTGAAAAATCCATTTATCACCCTATACCTCTAGGAGAGAGAAATAAAAGACATGCATAGGTTGAAAAAAAGATTTGCAATGAATAGATCCAACAATGGAAAAAGATATTTTATAAATCTTTATGTAAAGAGTGTTGAAACTGATAATAAATGAGTGGAAAATTTTAACATTACACAAAAAGACACCCAAATGACCTGTAAACATCTGTGAACATGCTTTATTAACCTCATTAATTATTAAATAATGTAAACTAGAATTACAGTGCATCCTCATTCTACTACACTCTGCAGAAGGCCAAAGTTTAAATAGTGGTAGTAGTAGTAGTAGTAATAATAATAATAATAATAATAATAATAATAATAATGTAATAGTAGGTGTTATCAATGATGTGGAGAAAGCAGAACTTTGATACACTACTTGTTGGTGAGCAAATTGGTACAAGTCTTTGGCAAGTGTATAACTGTATATACAAAAGTTATGTATGCATATCCTATGACCCAGATATTTCACTTTAGAGTGTACACCTGACAGAAATACATATACGCTTATAGCAGAACTATTTATAAAAACCCCAAATTGGAAACTTCTCACGTGTATAACAACAGTAGAATGAAAAAAGAAAAGGTACTACATACCAATAATGGAATACTACATTGCAAGGACAATAAACAATCTACATGTGTGCAAAAATAAAAGTCTCATTTACATAATATTTAGTTAAAAAAAGATGCAAAAGAATACATACTATTTTATTTAAAGTTAAATAAAATGGATTATCTATTTTGCTTAAAGTCAGGATAGTGGCTAACCCATGTGAGAGGGGATTAGTGAGTAGAAGGAGTCATGAGAAGGTTAAATCTTACAGTGTAATGACAATGCTCTATTTTATGATCTTATGCCTTTTATACAGTCATGTAAAAAGTATTTGAAAATTAACTGCGGATGTTATTTAAAAACATATTGGGTGTGTACGTATATATGTAGCGTACTTCATTGAAAGCTTAAAAAGCTGAAATAAGTCATCAAAATATGTCTTATTTTCTGGGATTTTGTGTTGACTCCATATTTCCATTTTTGAGAACATTGGTGATCAGTGATCATCTTCATTCCACATTTTTACCATTTTCCCATATATAACATAAGGAAAAACAAATAACATCTGACATTTCAGGTGACATATTAAAAAATAACGAAAATCCAATGCAGTGATACATGAGATCAAAATATTCCAAAACATATACTTGATATGTGAAAATACTGAGATTGTCCTCACAATTCTAAAAAAAGTATGTGTATTTGAACAATATCACTCATTTAGTAGTCAGTTAGTATCGTAATTATCTACCAAGCAAAACTGCAATGCCAATTATGAAAAAATACATTATAATTGTTATAGTTCATTTGCACTCTTAACAAATTATTAGAGATCTCAGAATAATAGAAACTCAAATCTGATAAGTGCAACTTTACTGATGACTAAACAAAACAAAACCCTCTATTCTTCAAAAGTACTTGAGAATATAATTTGTGTGTGGAGAATTATTTCAAATGATTTCTGTGCTCCTAATATTAATAGGGAAAAAAAATTTTTATTACTCTTTTGAAAGCAATTGTTATTTAGTACCTACTCTGTGTCAGCACAACGTATGTATTTATCTAGCAACTAATAGTGAGTCCAGCAGTTTCGTGTTCTGAGACTCAATATTGAGATACTACAAGATAATCACATTCTCAACCAATCCCATTGTAACAAGAAAGTGACAGATGCATTTTATTCAACATTCAGCATAGTTACTATTGCATAGATTGACAAAATATGTAAAGTTTAATTTTACTAGAGCAAATATTTATTGACCCTTATATGAGCTAGTTATCATCTTTTGTTTTGATTTCTCCTGTGAGTTTGTTTTGTTTTGATTTCTCCTGTGAGTTTAAGAAATAGGGTCCACAGGACAAGACAATTGAATAAATGATTGTACTGTTCTGTTTATTTGGGTTTTTTCAATGCTAAATATGAAGGATGTTTTCTGCTTCTTTCCAGAGATTTCAGCTAGTGGGGAAAATAGATAAATATTAGCATTACAATATGTTCTAATAAGGTGTTACACATAGAAAATAGGGGAACTTCCAGAACAAGAAGCATAATATTTAATCAAGACTTGACAGAACTGGAGAGGGGACCATTTCTTGAGGGAAGTGACTCCTAAACTGGAAGCTGGGTGATGTGTAGAAGCAAAGCAAGGTAAGGCAGGAGCAAGGAGGACAGGAGAAAGCAAGCATGTCTCACCCAAGGGGGCAGAGGTCCACAGGCCGGAGAAAGCAGGCAAGTCAAAGAGAAATGCAAGGGTGAAGAGTGGAGAAGTCTGAGCTTTCATAGATGAGAAAGGGTAAAATGAGAGGACTTTTGCTCTTTCCAAGCAGAGAGGAGATGTCGCTGAAATTTTCTGCATCAACGGCATATTGTTACCCGATGTGTATGGTAGTAAGATGAAATGGACTTCAACGTAAAGAATAGATTGTCGTCTGGTGGAAAAAGAAGAGGAACATAAGCATGCAAAGATTGTTGTGGTGTGAAGGCCAGAGAGACCAGTGACTCGAGTCCAGGGGTCAAGGGCATGACAGGATGTGCATGAACTGGAAAGCAGTTTAAGAAATAGTGTCCACAGGACAAGACAATTGAATAAATGATTGGACTTTAAAAATAAGGGGAAGTGATTGAAAGAAAGTTTTTTGCTCTGACAGATGTTAATGGCTGAAAATATAAGAGGACATGTACTTTGCTGATGGTGACAGTTGTGATTCTGGTTTTGTGATGGGGGAATTCAATGATGCCGTAAGAATTCTAGCACCTCACATGTTTGAGTGCCAGTGTTGAGTTGTTTTCTTACATGCCCATATGTGAACCACAAGGAAGTAAAAAGACTTTCCGTCTTCTTTCTTCTTTTTTCTTGAGAAATTTAGAAAAGATTGTTTAGTTCATGACTACAAGTAACATTTCTAGAAATCACCATTGCTTGCTTTTCCAGATCCATCTAATGGATGCCAGCTCTGAACATTGTATTAAAACTCCAACACTCCTACGTTCAACCTGCAAAGCTGTTCTCACTTTTTCTTTCACTGCTTCTGTTCTTTAAATCTTTATTATCTAGGTAAACTCCTCTGTTTTCTCTTAAAGTTTTCTTACCTTTTTTTATTTTACATGGATTCCCCACAAAAAGGATTATGCAGGGCTGACATAGCTCACTGTAAACCTTCTTACCCTTCTTCACCATTTGCCAGAAGTGCCCAGGGAATGGAGGATGAAGTCAGAAGCCCACACAGCAACAGCTGACTTCAAAAATGGAGTCAGGAGCCCATGCCAAAACAGCCGACTTCAAGCCATCTTCAAGGATGGAGTCAGGAACCCAAGCCACAAGAGCAACTTCAAGATGAAACTACTCGATTAAAGACTATTTTCTGACTTTTATGTAGATTTCCATATGAAACTTGGTAACAAATAAAAATAAAAAAGTGTCTCATGGGCTGGAAATCCTATGAGATCATGTAAAAACTAAGTAAGGCCTGCAAGATATTGTATTTTAAAAAAATAAATGTCCTGGTTTTGATAATTTACTATAGCTCGATGTTGCAACACATAAAGCTAGATATTGGACACATAGGATTCCTCTGTGCTAGTTTTTCTACTTCTTATTTGTTAATAATTATTTCCAAATAATCATTTACAGAAAAAGGCAGAAAGAAAATGCAAATGAACACATGGTGGCTGAAAGCTAGATCAGAGTTTGCCTGAGGAGTGAGGAGGAGAGGCCAGAAGGGACAGAAAGGAGACATCACTAATTTTGGATATTATATTTTTATTGTTGCTTGAGTTGACGGTTTCACAGATACACATATATATGCCAAAATGTATCATTATTTCACATTTTTAGTATGTGCAGTTTATTTTCCGTTAACTCTGCATCAATAAAATTGTTTTAAAATTGTAGTTAGGATCAATGTAAGCAATTGTATGTATAGGGTACTTTGGTAGCATGACCAAAAGGACATTAAACTGGTTTTAGAACACAAAACTCCCTTAAATGTTCTCTCTCCTCCAACAAAAGGAGTTTAGGTGATATACAAAAGTTATGCAGAAGTAACTCGTGAAGAAGGGAGGGAGGGAAAAAAGTCAAAAGAGTACGCATAGCAAACAAAATACCATAAGCACAAGACCAAGGTGGAAATGAGTCATTTTTCTTGTTAACGAGTTAAATAATTTGAAAGAACATTGGGGAACTGGCGTATGGCAGGCTCACAGATAGGGTGGATAACAAAGAAACGGAAGAAGTAGAGAGTAGCAGTATTTTGGTAAATTTTGACTTTGTTTCTAAAGTGAATTAAAATCTACGAAGTTATGCTCTTACATTATTGGAAATTTGCAGGATTTTTTTTCTTTCAATGAAACAAAAGATACCATCAGGTTATAGCATCAATTTTATATGCAGTCTGTTATATTTGCTATAGCTCAGATTACAGGCACATCTCTAAAGAAATGGGGCAACATTCTTTGAATTTCTCCTATTTCTCTCTCTCTCTGTTGGCTTCTCACTTACTCTATCTGTGGCTTCTTTTTTAAAATTAATGTGGTTGACAAAGCCAAGTCTAGCCTTGGCTGCTTTGTTTGGAGTGGGTGGACTCTAGAAAAACTCAAATAAGCCAAACCAACATAAACTCAGGGGGCCATGAGGGAGAACGCAGAGGCATTATTTCAGAAAATATGCAAACGTTTCTGAAAAAACACAGATTTCTCATTCCCAGGCCAGTCATCAGTTCATGCTGTTCTTTGAGAACATGGAACCAACCGTGCTGCCCATCAAAAGATGACTGGATAAAAAAAAAATGTGATACACACACACAATGGAATATTATGCAGCCACAAAGAAGGACAAAATTGTGAACTTCACAGCAACCTGGAGGGACTTAGAGACTATAATACTGAGTGATGTATCACAGAAACAAGAAACTGAGTATTATATGTTCTCACTCATAAGCAGACTTTGAACAATTATCATAATACTATAAGAAAAGGATTGGCAATAGCAGGAAACTGCTGGGCGTGGGGGGCCGGGGATATTGGCAGTAGTGGGAATCTGCCAGGGGAGGGAGCACACTTCATCAACAAGGGTACCTGCATAATGAACATTTGTATACCTATCCCTGAATTGTACCCCAAATCTTTAAAATTAAAAAAAGAAAATTAAAAGAGAACAAAGAAAAGAGAGCAAACCAGAGGCAATCTCTGACTTTGGGCACCTCCTTATTGCCCTGCACACATGATAATAGCATTGTGAACCATTACACCTCCGTTTCTAACCGTGTAACTTGAATAGGATTGAACCTCCTTTAATAGCAGGAGCAGCTTTGTGTAGTTAAAAACAATAAATATTCAAAGAGTTTGCCCTGCAATTGAATCAGAAATGGGCTTGTCCACCGTTTGGGCCAAAGATACTCATGGTGCACATACAGGAATTTCAGGCCATGGCCAATCAAAATATAGAGCAGCCCTTCTTCAGCCTACATTTCCAGGCATACATGGCATGGGGGGTGTTGGGAGTTACATGTAGACCAGGCTGATGGGGTAGTGGTGGAAGACATGCAGCAGGCAAGCAGAACCTGTTGATCGAGAGATAAACTCGTAATTCATTGGATATTCTAGTGAAGTGAGAATTTCTGAAAATGAACATACCAAGGGACCAAACTTTCTTGTAATTTTCCATTCCTCCTGGTGGTAGGAAAGCAAACAATAAAGTTCAGTGAAGATTTATGACCAAAAATAATAAATAAACAAATGTAGTGTAACATGAGTTATTCTGTGTTTTCATCTGTTCTTCTGTATGAAAGAGTCTCTCTGAGATGACAGATTATAAAGAATATGTTTGCTTTATATATCTGCCCCATGGGCTAATTACAAACAGCTAAACTTGCATGAGGGAGTCAACCATCTAAAGTCGGAGTTGTGATTCCGTGAGGAGAAGAATGTGTATGGCAAGTACAAGATAATCAGCCAGCAGAGGAAAGGAGGCATGGGAGTCACCTTTGGACTCATGAGAACTTCCAAGACCATGTGCCGTAAATATTAAAATCGAGGAAGTTGATGAATACACATTTATGTACATATGCATGTATGCATGTACATTTATTAATATTATTATTACTCTTAATATTTTTAGAAGTTAACGGTACTCCATACATCTGGTCAGAAGAGAAACCTACTGGCAAAGCAGGAGCTGAGGCTGGTAGCCTAGAGGTCAGGCAAGATAAAATTAAAGCCATATTGGCCCCAAGGGTAGTGAGGGTTAACCAGTGCTGTTTTCCCCACAGTTCAAAGACTGGCCTAGGAAGAAAGGAGCAGTAAAAGGCAATAAGGGATATATGTTAACCATAAAGGAGTTAACCCTGAGATATTTCAGAAATACTCTAGATCAGGGGTCCCCAAGCCCTGGGGTCACCGACCAGTACCTTATTGTGAACTGCGCATGTGAAGGATCTAGGAACTGGGCCACAGAGAAGAAGGTGAGCAGTGGGCAGGCGAGTGAATCTTAGCTGTATTTCCAGCCATGCCCCATTAATTGCATCCACCTCCTGTCAGATCAGCAGTAGCATTGGATTAGCAAAGGAGCATGAACCCTATTGTGAATTGCGCATGTGAATAATCTAGGTTGCATATTTATGAGAATCTAATGACTGATGACCTGAGGTGGAGCTGATGCACTGGGGAGA
>CAUYQG010087182.1:0-26077 GCA_963574415.1 Tarsius wallacei
TTTTTTGATTGGAGTCTCACTCCGTCGCCCAGACTGGAGTGCAGTGGCCGCTCCTGGCCACAGCAGCCTCGACCTGCTGGGCTCCGGCGATCCTTCTGCCTCAGCCTTCCAAGTAGCTGGAACTACAGGTGTGCGCTACCACGCCCGGCTAATTTTTTGATTTATTGTAGAGCTGAGGTCTTGCCAAGTTGCCCAGGCGGGTCAAGTCATTCTTACTGAAGTAAACATTATAAAATGATTGAAGCATATAAAATTAAAATTTCGATATTCTAATGGACCTAGATATTTGGTTTAGAACCTTCATCAAAATGTGAGCCCTTCTTCTGTGGGGTGAACAGAAGTATGTGTGTGTAGGTGGGCATTATCCTGGCCATTATTGATGAGATCCACAGAATAAAATGAAATTTGTGATATACCAAGTTTTCTGTTTTTTGGATAATATTTTTTCATTGACTCCCTAGTAATTCATCCTGCTGTCTATGTGCAGCTAACACTCGCTTCCAAATCGAGTGACTTCAGATTTTAATTTAGTGGAAGCGTTAAAGAAAGCAGATGATTCCCTGTGATAAGTTAAAGCAGATATCTTCTAGGTGAAAAGTTAAAGTCATTTATTAGAAGAGATAGTGCTGTGATATTCTTCAAACTGACGCTCAACACGAGACCAGAATCTAAACGATCGGCTTTGGGCTCACGATAGAGAGATAATTTTGAAATGGATGATCACATTTTACACTGGGGCCATAGAGGCAAGAAATGTAGAACACAGTAATTACAAGTTTAGTCTTGATAAAACACTCTCCATCTTGTTTAAGTCAGCAGAGGTTAGCCTGCTCGGATCTCCACTTTTAATTGGTTTTGGACTTGGTTTTTTAGGGGATGAAGGGCCATGTTCAAATTAGAAGAATCACTGAGAAACTTGAACTGAGAGGGCAAACTAGGAAACAGTTATTTGCAGAAGCTTTTATGGGGATTTGGTCAAACATTCATACCTGTGGAGCGAAAGTTTGTTTGTTTGTTTTTAAATTAACATGTTGAAAGTTTTCGCTTTGGGAAACTAAGGCCAGAAGTTCAAGACCAGCCTGGGCAACATAATGAAAACCTGTCTCTACAAAAAAATAATTCGCTGGGCATGGTGGTTTATTCCTATAATCCTAACTGCCTAGCTACTCAGGAGGGCTGAAGTGGGAAGCTTTCTTGAGCCCAGGAGTTCAAGGCTGCAGTGAGCTTTGATCACACCACTGCATTCCAGCCTGGGTAAGAGTGAGATCCTACCTAAAAAAAGAAAGCTTTGTATCTTGTCAGTGATGGAAATTCTGTATGCAAGGGAAGCTAATGACATTAAATGTGTGCATATTAACCATTATAGCTTTACTGTCTATCAAGAGTATGTGGTCATGGCACTTTCTTGTAGAAAGATTATATTCTGTCAGTTGTGAATAAAGTAGATGTATCATGTTGCTTTTCTTTTTTTCTTTTTTTCCTTTTTTTTTTGAGTCAGAGTCTCACTCTGTCGACCAGCCTGGAGTGCAGTGCAGTGGCATACTCACGGCCACCACAGCCGTGACCTGCTGGGCTCAGGTGATTCTTCTTTCTCAACCTTCTAAGTAGCTGGAACTACAGGTGTGCACCACCATGCCCAGCTAATTTTTATGATTTATTGTAGAGATGAGGTCTCACCAAGTTGCCCAGGCTGGTCTCAAATCCCTGGGCTCAGGCAATCTTCTCACTTCCACCTCTCAAAGTGCTGAGATTACAGGCTTGAGCTACCGCACCCAGCTATCATGTTGCTTTTCTAGCAGAGAAACTGAGTCCCTTTACCCTCTAAATTTGAGTCCTCATCTGATCATTAATACTTATCGTTTGGCTGTTTTAAGTTTTCCATTAAGAGAAAATCAGTAGAATCAAACAAGATTGTAAGACAAGTTCTAAAATAGAAATAGACATTTTGAAAACATCTCTAATGACTTGGCTGCCTTTTGACAAATGTTTGTGGTGTCTTGAAAAAAGCCAAGTTATTTATTTAAAAGCACGCAAACTCTCTCTGCTAGCTGAACCCCATCGTTTAACAATAAATGATGCTTTTGCAGATAAATGATTCTTTTTATGCAGACTAGCAAATGAAATAGGAGATGATGTCTGAAGGCAGATGAACATTCAATTGCCTAATGCTTCCATCTATTATAATATGGTTAAAAACAACAAACTCCCCAAAATAATCCCCCAAACCACCTTAAATTAATCGGTTCCAGTGCATTGTCAATGAATTGGCTGTCTTTATTCTCTCATTGTTTTCTTTCTTTCCTTTCTGTAGCCCAAAAAGGTCAGTGGTTGAGTGGATTTTTTGACTATGGATCTTTCTCAGAGATTATGCAACCCTGGGCACAGACTGTGGTGGTTGGTAGAGCCAGGTAAGAGCTCTTTTGTTTTGGAAGCTCTTTTTCATCCCAACTAAAAATGAAAGGAACAGGCCTTGGCTATATAGATTTTTATTAATAATGTTCTCTTTGTCTAAACTTTAAGAATATTGCATTATGACCATGTCCAAGATAGCATAACTGGAGTACTGGTTCCCAAGTAGAAATTTTGTGTGTCACTTCAATGCTGCATTTAATATTAAGGCTGATTTTGATAACATTTCCTTTTTATAATGTTACAAAAAAAAACTCTCTGGGGGCTGTCAAGCCCAACTACAATAGCCATAGCCCACCAATGGCTTCCCCTCCCCTAAAGACCTTTTTTTTCAGGAGTAGGTAAAACATGAACCAGAGACTCACCTTCTTCTCTGTGTATTCTGAGGAAAGTGCTTCATGGCATTGAGATTATTTAAGTGACACATGTACTATATCAAATTTGGATTGCAAAAAACAAAAAAGTTTACCTGAAACAGGAGTAAAATAAAATAAGCTGGAATAGATTGCTGGGATACCCATATTTTCCAAGTGAGAAATTGAAGTTTCTATTAAATTTTAATACCTACTCTAAAAAGTGCTTCACTCAACAGCAGGCTCTGCACGAAATAATCTGTAGCACTCGCTATAACGAGCACCTGCCAAGGCTGATCTTAATCTAGTTCTGCACTGTTGAGACATGCTGCTGAGGGACCCGCATCTGGAGCTCACCTTCCTCTGGGGGCAATCACTTTTCCTTATCTTGGTGAAAAGTGGCATCTGCTCAAGATTCTCAAACATGCCACATTGGGTTGAGATTTATATTCTAGCCTTGAAAATAATTCTAGGCTTTGTAGTTCTCTAAGTACAGCAGGTCAGCCCGCCTCATGCTACCAGTGACAAGGAGCCGTCAGTTGGCAAATCCCACAGACAGGGTCTTCCACTGTGACTCTGAATAGGAGTCAGACCTGAAGTCAGCTTAGACTGAAACTCAGAGACCAGCTGCCTATTTTCTTTCCAGTCTTTAACTTCACCCCAGGCTTCTGGTCCTAGTGAGAATTATCCTTTGTCCGTGGGGAGATGGAGGTGAGGGATGCACTGAGTGAGAGCTCTCATATCTAGGACCTATTGGCTTGTCAGAGAGTCCTCACATCACACTAGGACCAGCTTTCTTGAGAATTTGTCTCATCTATTCTGCTTCCCTTTTCCTGTCTATAAAAAGCATGACAGATTTTAAGCCTTACAAAGCTAAACCTTCGTTAAGGTCTTTAAGATCCACCCATGGGAAATAAGAGAATAATACTTTACACTTATGATTAGAAGAATAGGAATTGCTCTGTGACCAAGATCAGTCAAGCTTGACTTTGGTTAGTTCTGCCATTGTTTATTACAACACTCATTCTGTCTTCTCCCTTTCTTTCCATCTGATGAGTTCTGAGCTTCTTACTCCAAACACACACACATGCTCACAAGTATATAAAACACAAATGGAGCTAGTTTCTTTCAAAAGCAATGGCATTTCAAGAAATAAATATAAATGTATTCTTCTGGGATTGTTACTGTAAGTGCTGCCAAAACTCATCTTTGGTATGTATGTTTGGAATATGTGTGCTATTGGCTGTAAATTGTCTTTTATTATTCTATGGCACCTTGTCCAGGGACACACTATAAAACAAGATGTAGCATCTTCATGTGCTAGCCTGATAAAATTTATATGAAGTATAATAGAAAACAGAAGTTGTTCTGAGCTGTTTTCAAGTTCAATAAATAACTGTAATACTCGGATAAAGATGTTCTTTATTAGGTCACATGGGCCTTAATATATAAGTTATAAGTTACCGATTTAGGGTGGCTTTTGCAATTACAAGTTTCCAGCTGGATTGTTAATCATTGTGAACAGAAATATTTCTAAACCCTCCTGTGTACCTCCTGCTCGTTGTCTGGTTGTCTAGAGGGCTTTTGATTCTGATTCAGTGCAGGCAAGTGACAAAGGGGTGGGTGGTCTCCACTCAGGCCCCTGTCAGGCCTCTTGTGATGACAAGAATCCATTTCCAGTAGCCAATTTAACAACCAAAGACTATCCTTCATGGTAAAGTTTGTATGGAGATGCTGTGGGGAATGAGAGACTATAACCCATCCTAGCCCCAACCCCAAGGAATGTGTTGGAGGGAATAAAGATTGAATCATATTTTCCAGAGTAAGGACTCACCCTCTCTCTCTCTCTCTCTCTCTCTCTCTCTCTCTCTCTCTCTCTCTCTCTGTCTCTCTCTCTGTATGTGTGTGTGTATATAGCTTTCCCTCTCACTTTCTCTCTCATTCTCTGATTTTTCCTAGAAAGTCTTTATGAGGACTAAGTTAGGAGGGCATCATGGAGTACAGATGGAGAGACTTTGAGCTCCTAAACTATTTTTTAAATTAACATAGCTTTGAGATTAAATATATATTTCTGAGACAGATTGTACCAAGATTACTGCTGAAAATTATCCATGAACCATTGCTCTTTTCCAGTGAAGGTTAAGGGCTTGTGTATCCTCTTTGCTACTCTTGGCACATATTTTTCATCATCTTCATAACACACCTACATATTTCCCAACCACATGACCAATGGTAAGACCTACTGTATCCTCAAATCTTATCTGGAATCACATCATTAATAGTCCATAAAACTACAGTTCTATTCCAGCAAAGCCAGCACTCATTAAAAGTTACTGAAAGTTTCAAGTTTCTACTACCTTTCAGACCATTTTTCACTATCTTCACCAAGGAGATACTCTGGAGTGAACTAAGAAATTTCATGTAGCAGCCACAGAAGTAGGGGTTGTGTGTGTGCTAGGCCATTGAGTCTACAAGCAAGGAATCCCCTAGTACAGCCCTTGGTTTGAATATAGGAGTGATTCTAAGGGTGGTGTCCCACCATACTTAAAAAGTAAGTACTAAATCCATAGAGTCTTACATTTAACTCTTGAAGAGTCGGATTCTCCTTGCTCTCTGTGTTTGTTTTTGTTTCCAATTTTTTCCCCAGTGTTTTGAGGTGGGATTGAAAAATAAAAGACTAGCTATAATGTTGACATACATTAGTTTCTTATATGGCTCATTTTTTATCAGGCTTGGAGGAATACCTGTGGGAGTCGTTGCTGTGGAAACCCGAACAGTAGAACTAAGTATCCCAGCTGATCCTGCAAACCTGGATTCTGAAGCCAAGGTAGGTCACCTCAAGTACACTGTGTGCCTGTGCTTGGAGGTTGTTTCTGCTGCAGTGCCTGCAGCTATATCAGGAGTGTTACAAACCATCAGTTTCAGAGGGCAGGTCCGCAGCAGTCTTGAATGATTTCAGACCAACATGTGATCACTTTTAAGATGACTTTAGGTGGACTATAAGCTAAATTCGACCTGAAAAATTAAATAGGCCTTTGCCATGATCTTGTTGATACTAGAAAACAGTCTACTTTTGTTGAGGAGATGGTTTTACAGAGAGGCAGCTGAGACAATAATGAGGGCTTGTTGTTCCCAGAGTCTCTGAGCACACTCATGAAAAAGCCACCACTAGAATTAATGATGAAGTCTTCCCTAATGCCAAGCATGAACTTTTTTTTTTTTTTAACTTTTTTTTTTAAGGGTAGATTACGTTTTTACATCTTGACACCATTCAGGGAGTGAAGGGTGGGGAAGCCAGGAAGGAGTATCTATTCAGCAGTGTCACATTAAGCATCTGCTGATTAACCACAGAACAGAAAAAGCTGTACTAAGCCCAGAGGTAAAAGGACTTGGAGATTATGTACAACTGACTTGTTTTTAGGAGTAGTGTAATGGAGCCATTTAAAGTTGCCTTTGACCAGGCTCGGTAGCTCAGCCTGTAATCCCAGCACTTTGGGAGGCCGAAGCGAGTGGATTGCCTGAGCCCGCGGGTTTGAGACCAGTCCAGGCAACTTGGCGAGACATCGTCCTACAATAAAATTTTTTAAAAATAGCTGGGCATGGTAGCGCATACCTGTAGTTCCAGCTGCTTGGAAGTCTGAAGTGGAAGGCTCCCTGGAGCCCAGCAAGTCAACGCTGGGGTGGCCATGAGCATGCTATGGTACTCTAGTCTGGGCAGAGTGAGACTCCAACTCAAAAAAAATAAAAATAAAATAAAGTTGCCTTTGAGTATGCAGCCATACCACCCTGAATGCACCTGTGCTCCTGTGATCTCAGAGCTAAAGTTGCCTTTGAGAAGCCCAGAACAAGGGTCCTTAAGACTGCATTTTTCTATTCAAAGCAGTTTGGTTCCCCCTTTTGAATACAGTTATATCGTAATCAGAACTTAAAAAGAGTAGTATTTTTACTCCAAAGATGATCTTCTTGATGAACAACAGTTTTTGTTTGTATGGTTTAATTTTGAGCTTTCACTTTTTTTTTTTTTTTTTTAAGTTGGAGTCTCACTCCATTGCCCAGACTGGAGTGCAGTGGCTGCTCCTGGCCACCGCAGCCTCGACCTGCTGGGCTCCAGCGATCCTTCCGCCTCAGCCTTCTGAGTAGCCGGAATTACAGGCACGCACTACCACGCCTGGCTAATTTTTTGATTTTTGTTGTAGAGATGAGGTCTCGCCAAGTTGCCTAGGCGGGTCTCGAACCCGCGGGCTCAGGCAATCCACTCACTTCGGCCTCCCAAAGCGCGGGATTACAGGCTGAGCCACCGAGCCCAGCCCACTTTTTAATCAGTAAAATCTTGTTCACTTTGGAGAAATTCCCCTGGGATTGTGTTGTTACTTGTATCTTCTTCTTTAACTTTTCCCAATAGATAATCCAGCAAGCTGGCCAGGTTTGGTTCCCAGACTCTGCATTCAAGACCTATCAGGCTATCAAGGACTTCAACCGGGAAGGGCTTCCTCTGATGGTCTTTGCCAACTGGAGAGGATTCTCTGGTGGGATGAAAGGTGATTGGCCTGGCTGTGGGCTGGAGTGGCATCACTGATTACTCAGCACTGTGCAGTGGAGGGAGGGAGAAAGGGTTTAGATTCAGCGGAACCTGTGGGTGTCCTGACAGCCCATCACCCTAGGCTTTTGGGGGGTTATTCTCCCTCTAGGATATCTTGAGTTGGAACTTAATATAGAATATGTTTTGTAATTCCATACAAAATTTCAGAATAATCTGCTAGTGTTATTAAGGTGAACTACTTTTGCAGATTTCAATTTCATAGGTGGATGTTGAACCATTCTGATGACCCTGGGGAAATACAATTGTTTTTGTCTCTGTCCCCCTTTTCTGGGCATAGTCTGTATTGATGTTACTCTCTAATGCTGTACAGTGACCAAGATAGATACTTAAATTAGCATTTTCTGGAAGAAAAAAAAAATTCTGTACCAGAGGCTGTTCTTTGTGGCAATTTATGATATGCTTTATTATTATCTAACAACAGCCCTGGGCCTATGGCTCCAGCATATTAGACCATTATTATAAAGGCTCTACTTCGTGCTATGGGAATTGCTTGGTGATTTGGCAGCCAGAAGCACCATTTATTGAGAATCCACCATGTGTAGAGCCACTGTGGATAGTACAGGGAGAGTCAAAGGAAACACACGCTATCTCTTACAGTAGAGAAACTTTCTGTCCAATGGCCAGAAACACCTGGTCATGCTAAGGCCAGAGACAGCATACCTGGAGGATATGAGAGTATATGCTGGTGAATGTACACTTTATTCATGTGAGGGAGAATTGAGAGGATTCTGAAGCAGTAGAATGGGTTAGGGGAGTGGAAGGGGAAAGTTGATACTGCTGGAGTAATTGTAGTAATTAGAGAATTGCAGTAAATAGAGAAAATGAGAAGCAATGAACTCTCAGTAGGGCACCTAGAAGTAGCTTAGGGCAGGAGAACCCCTAGCCTCTAAGGGAGGAAAAGTTTGGGGAAACTACCCTTTTATAGATAAGTTATGTGGTGAGAGGTATTTGAAATTTTGCCAACAAATTTTCCTTACCTGAAAGGAAGAGTCCTTTATGGATGGACCTTCCTGGCAAAATATGGACTAGGTTGATTTTTTTATTTTTTTTTTTGGTCTTTGATTGAAAAGTTCTCCTTTGCCCATATTTGCCAGAGAACTACCACATTTTTCACTTTTCTTGGGAGGAAATTTGGACTATACAGCCAAATTAATATTTATATGCTTTAATAGACTATCAAGGTGAATTTTTTTTACCAAGATAATAAATCAGTGGAAATACCGTAAGAAATTGATAGTATAGGTTAAACAAGTAAATTCTACACATTTTTATTAAGTTCTGTTTGTAAGGAACTATGCTAGCCATTTCAGCGAAAACAAAAATAAGATAGAAACAGATTGCCCAAAGGAGACAAGAAAAATGTCTTGAACAGAATGATAAAGCCATACTGTATTAACAAAATTCCAGGCTGTTCAAAAGAGGAGGATATTGAATTTGGGGGAGAAGCTGAAACCCCTTCATTCATATGGGTGAGATTCTTCTAGCATTAAACATCACTTGATCCTAAATTCCTTGGCTGTAATATTTACATCAGGACCTGAATGCAGTGATGTTACTCCTTAGTCACCTATTAGTTGGGTGGCAGGGAGAGTATTAAGAATGGACCCTTCCTGACACTACTTAGGAGTGAGTCTGCCTGGCTATTTTATCCTAACTGGAGTTGAGTTTAAGTTTTCAATATGCCACTTCTAGGATCAATTCTGCTTCATGTTTTGGCTCAGGCCCAGATTGGCTGCTAGCCCTGTAACAATAAGAACAACAACAATTAAGATTCATTGAGCTCTTTTCACCAGAAACTGTGCTAACCATTTTACATGTATTATCTTATATAATCATCACAAGAAGCACCTCTTAGGGGTAGATTGTATTGTTAGCCACATTTTGCATAAGTTAAGGTTTATGTAAATTAGGCTAAGTAAATTTCCCAAGATCATTCAGCTAAAAAAATGGCAGAGTTGGGAGAAGAAGGTAGATCTGTCTGACTCCCTGTAGCAGAGTTGGCTGATTTTAAAACCTAGGACCAGAAGCAGATCTATTAGAATATTCTGGCTGGGCTTGGTGGCTCAGCCTGTAATCCCAGCACTTTGGAAGGTCGAGGTGAGTGGATTGCCTGAGCCCGCGGGTTTGAGACCTGCCTGGGCAACTTGGTGAGACCTCATCTCTACAATAAATCAA
Source organism: Tarsius wallacei (assembly GCA_963574415.1). Lineage (NCBI taxonomy): Eukaryota > Metazoa > Chordata > Mammalia > Primates > Tarsiidae > Tarsius > Tarsius wallacei. The sequence goes on from CAUYQG010087182.1 coordinate 9,538, forward strand.
AAACTTAGCTAGGTGTGGTAGCGCGTGCCTGTAGTTCCAGCTACTTGGAAGACAGGCGGAAGGATCACCAAAGCCCAGCAGGTTGAGGCTGCAGTGGCCAAGAGGCATGCCACTGCCCTCCAGCCTGGGTGACAGAATGAGACTCCAACTCAAAAAAAGAGTATCCTTAGAATAGTTTTGTCAAGCTTCCTGAAAAAGTTATTATCTACTACTTTCCGTCTGCTTTAGGGATGTCCTTGGTTATTGTGAAAAGAAACTGCAAGAGCTCACAAATGAGTTTTTTTTTTAATTGTGGTGAAATACACATAACATTTATCATTTTAATCATTTGTAAGTGTAGAATTCAGTGGCATTAAATACAATCGCAGTTTGTATGACTACCACTACTATCTATATCCAAAACTTTTTCATCATCCCCAACATAAACTCTATACCCATTAAACAGTAACTGCTCATTCCTTCCACCCCTTTCCCTGGTCAGAAATGAGTTATTAGCCTCATATAGACCAGGCCAGTTCTGTCTTCTGAATTTTGGTGCTGATGCATACTTTTACATACCACGAGACAAGTTTTGAGGAAGATGGAGATTACTGCAAAAGTGAAAGGGAGGAGGAACAGCGCCTTTCATATTTACCTACAGGTCAGGATGTTTCCCACATATTATCTCATGTAAAGGGACCTAAACCGAGAGCCTCTTGTCATTCTTCACATCCCTTGGGGAGATGTTTGCAGTTTTGGTTTCAATACTGGCTGGGGATTATGCAGGGAGGGAAAATAAACAATTATGCCATCCCTCAGTGCACACAAACACACAGCCAGGAGCCGACTGCACTGTGGGTAAAATGACTCCAAAATTGTGTGTAATGAGTAGGAAAAGATTAGAGACAGCTCTTGCTATGCTGAAAATTGACATTAGTGGAGGGGAAAAAAAAAAACTCTTTACTAGTCGGCCTAGGAGGTCTAATTCGAGCAGTAAAAAATATAAATAAATAAATAAAAGCATGTCAAGATGGTATTGGTGCTTTTTTTCCAATGAGCTCTATCTGGCCGGAAGGCTATTCAGCATAATGCAAAATTAAATTATAAAAACTGGCTGAATATTTAGATGGAAGAGCCATTTGGAAGCAGTTTATTTAGACGAACCGGCAATGACCCACAACAGGGAGACATCAAGCGTGAAATTTACTAGAAATTAGCACCAGGGTCCCAGCCTCAGCATGAATAGCTTGATAGGATGCAAATCCCAGTGATATTAAGCTGCCTCACTGCTGGTGCTACAGGGTCACTCTCAGTTGGCTTTTCATGTTATACTTATTATTTTTCCTAGGACAGGTTATAAATAACAATAAAAAAACATTTATTGAAAACTTTAACTGAAATGAAAGTCTATTTTAAAGTCTCTGATTACTTGGATGTTGAAATACAGTGTCAGCTGGCCATAATGAACTCATGAGAGACATTATGTATATGCACCTTGTGTATGCCTAATATTTATCTTCAGCTTCTAACAGATAATCTCACCAAGCCAGCATGATCTGTTTCAGTTTCAAGAGTGTGGGACACCGGAAATACTCTGCCACTCTGTTCCCTTGTTTGGTACATGTGGCTGCCGCGGGTTATCAATGTTGTATAACAATGAAGGCCCTAGGCAAGGTTGGTGCCTGGGTGCTGACTGAGAACACACTGTGAAGGCTGTGTGATCACCATTCATGCAGATGTGCTTTGCCCAGAATGCTAGAAACCTGCCAGCTCCCGCCTCTCCAGTAAAGAACCTATCAGTATTTTCCATTTTCAGTTGTATTTCTCAGAGCCTGAGAATTGACAGTCAGCATATGCATAGTTTTAAAATTCCCTAGACTGATTCTAGCCTAAACCTTTGGGGATTGCCCCTCCCCTGCTGCTCTTGGCTGTGCTTTTGTTCTCTCTCTTAAATATGAAGAGATTTCAGACAGTTCTGTGTCAGTTTGCCGAGTGTTTCAACCTGCCTTTTAAAATATGTAGTTTGGGACAGTTGCAATTCAGAATGTGAATGTTGATTATGGAGTTGTGTGTTTTTATATATAAACTCTGTTGCCCAGGCTGGAGTGCAGTGGCATGCTCATAGCTACCGCAGCCTGGACCTGCTGGACTCAGGCGATCCTTTTCACCTCAGCCTTCCAAGTAGCTAGAACTATAGGTGCACACTACCACACCGGCTTTTTTTTTAATTATAGAGATGAGGTCTCGCCAAGTTGCCCAGGCTGGTCTCAAACCCCTGAGCTCAGGCAATCCTCTTGCCTCGGCCTCCCAAAGTGCTGGGATTACAGGCTTGAGCCACTGCACCCAGCCTTGTTTATATTTTAATAGCCTGATTTGGGGAGGCTTTGATGGTTAGATTGTGGATCTGTTGGTGTTCCAGGTTAGACAGAGACAATACTTTGGTCCCAGGCATGCTAGTTTTAATGAAGAGTAAGTGACAGAAATAAGATTCATATCTAGATTTTTGGGGCTCTAAACTCCACATTCTACTTCATCATTCTTCCCACGTTCTACCTCTTCCTCTTACCACATCTTTTTTTTGTGAGACAGGGTTTTACTGTATTGTCCAGACTGGCATACAGTGGCATGATCACAGCTCACTACAGCCTCGAACTCCTGGGCTCAAGCGATCCTCCTGCCTCAACTTCCTGAGTAGCTGGGACTAGAGACACATGCCACCACACCTGGCTAATTTTGGGGGGGGGGTAGTAGAGACAGGGTCTCACTTTGTTGCCCATGCTGGTCACACTGACTCATCATTTTTATTGCTAGAAAAGATGTCCCTTTTTTATTCACAGTGTTGGAGCCTAAAGATATTTGTTTATATCTTATATTGTGTTCCCTAGTACACAGTACGCTAGTCATGATGATGAAAAAGAGGAACCAAAATCCATTTCACAAAAGTAAAAAATGCACACAAATTCATCTTCACTCCAAAGTATTTGCATACACCATGAAATCAAGCTTTTTAAAAATAGGTAAATTAAAATACATTCTAAATAAAGTTTCCCCCTTCCTTTCAAGAACTGAATCTGTTAATCATGTATCATATATATAATAATATAATTGCATATGCTGGTAGTGTCATCAGTTCTGAACACAGAGGAAGTCACATGTTTAGGAACATTTAGTTATTTATTCAAGTCTCTTTTCTGGTTTTTATTTTACTCTGCCATTATATTAGATTTGGCAAACAGGTTACATTAGCCTCATGCCCTCTTTCCTAGCAATAAGAATGAGTAGTTGAGAATGAAGTAATAGAACATAGAGTTTAGAGCCAAAAAGATCTGGAGTTGAGTCTCGTATCTGCCACTTACTATTACTCAACTAAACCTCAGTTTACTTACCTGTAACTTGGATATATGAATAAGATGATGTTCTGTTGGTTAAATGATTTATATGTGTGTATATGTAATCACATTCCCTAGCATACAGTAAGCTAGCCATAATGATGAAAAAGAGGAACTAAAATCCATTTCACAAAAGTAAAAAATACACACAGACTCATCTTCATTCCAAAGTATTTGCATACACCATAAAAATCACATTTTTAAAAATAAATGAATGGAAATACATTTTCAATAAAGTTTCCCCCTTCTTTTTGGGAGCTGGATCTGTTAATTATAGTTCATATAGAGATTTTGATGTAGGTATGTCTTTAACAAAAAGATGTGAGTAAAAAGGCTGGAAACTGTGTCTTCATTTACCTCTAACTTATTTTTTTCTTTTTCAGGTAGACTGACTTCTTGTGCTTTTATTGTTTTATTTTCTCCTTTTTTCTGTGTCTTCCATTTCTTCTCTGTGCATAATACCATTGAGGGCCACTCCTTTCTGTTACTTGTTCTGAGACTGTACTCTTGGCAGCACTGAAAAATGTACTGCTAATTACACAATTATTTTATTATGTAGCACTGGTTGAAATATCCACTAAAGAATTAATTTAGTTAAAATAATTTGAACTGAGCAATTATTTTCATAACCACAGAATTAGCGTAAAGCGCTTAAAGTCCTTTATTCCCTGCTCTTCATACAGCAGTTGTGTAATTAGCAGTAAATTTTTTTGGTCTTTGCTTTCCTCCCAAAGGAATAAATGTCTTTGCTCTGATCATATATACAGAGTATATAACCATACACATTCCACTTAGTATAGGGAGCATTTTGGGGGGCAACATGGAATTTCTGCAGTCTTCACAGACCTGCCAGTTTGGGGCAGTGGAACATGTGTCTCGCAGTGAACTATGCTCACTGATGGTTTGTATATTGAGCCATTTTTACTTTGGAGAAGGTGGCAGCTTAATTTGCCAGAAACTACAATGAAAGCAATTTCTATTTGGTTTGCTTTTAACTTCCTGAAAAATGCTTCTTTGCCTTGAATTCCCAGAATTGATTTATTCCAAATTGAGATCTTCTCTTTGATAAGAAAGTTTGAACTCAGTTAAACCTGTTATTTGGTGTTTAGAAAGGATCCACTGTGGCTCCACTGAAGTACTCATTAAACATCTGGTCTCATAAACCTGAAATTTTAGCAAAGTTTAGACTTCAGTGAGCTGGGAAATGGGAAGAAGTCCATAAAAAGTTGGGGAATAAATAACTGATCCAGCTTTCCAAAAGCTAGCTTTATTTACGCATCAGGGTCTTTTTCTTCAGGTGTTCTTGGTTTTGGGGGGATTACAGAGTCTGCTCTTTAGTAGAATGATGAGGAGGCTTTGCTCTTTTTGTGATATTTCCTACACATTTTAAAATTTTTTCTCACTGATACCCTATAAAAATGCAACTGTTAAAGAATTTATTTTTTAGGCAACCCTCTTGGGTCTCCTCTCACTTGGGGAGCTTTTCTGTCCTCTCAGTAAATCCTGCTTTCTCAACAACACCAACAAAAAAAAGAATTTGTTTTTCTTTTGCATTGCATTCTTTCCAAAGGGTGTTCATACTCCTTCATTTATTCAGCATATATTTATTGAGTACTAACTATGTTCAGGCATTGGGCAGGACAATGGGCATACAAATATGAAAAAATAGTTTTTGAAGATAAAATTTTTGAAGGATCCATTTTCATTAGTTGCACATTTTAAGAGCTTATCCTATGCTAAGTATCATAAGAGGAATTGAAAAGAGCTAGACTAGTTTCTTCCTTCAAAAAACTTAATGTAGGTGGTTTCTCTCACCCATGCCACCAGCTCTGGCATGTCACCCTTTCTTTTCCCCCTTTTTCTCTAATAAACTTTATTTGAAAACTTTTAAAAAAAAAAACTTAATGTAGTGGGAGCGATTACATATTGACATGAAAAATAGTCAACATTTGTAGAGCAAGTATGAATTAATGTGGTGACCTGAGTACAGAAATTCAGGGAGAATATAAAATGGAAATGCAGTCTGGAAGGTTTGCACACTGTCTTGTGAAAGATGGTGCATTTCTCTGTTGCTGTCTTATGATTTTGAAGATTGTCTGGAATCTTGAGCAGGATACAGGTAGAGATACCAATTTCTTTAGTCTTTAGGGTGACCAAACAGGACCTCTGGCCATTAACAGCCTCCTCATGGAGGCATCGTGTGCCATACAAATAGTTTTTACTAAGTGTGCAATGGTGTGAACAACAGTGTTAGGAAGCACTGCTTTGAGGAGGATAAATGACATGATTTCTCATTTGTCCATTCTCTACAGATATGTACGATCAAGTGCTGAAGTTTGGTGCTTACATCGTGGACAGCTTAAGGGAGTGCTCCCAGCCTGTGATGGTTTACATTCCTCCCCAGGCAGAGCTGCGAGGTGGCTCCTGGGTTGTGATTGACCCCACTATCAACCCCCGGCACATGGAGATGTATGCTGACCGAGAAAGCAGGTAGCGTGCCTTCTGTATTTCCATTCACTGTCTTTAGAAACCCTCTAGCTGCTGGTTTCCTTCTGAAGAACTTTATAACCAAGAGACCTTTATTTGAATCTGCCCATTCCCAAAGGACTCTAGGCTCTCTAGTGTCTGCTGGCATGAGAAGGAAACTAGACTCGGGTCAGGCTTTCTCCGTGTAACATCCCCCATTCCAGATTCTTTTGTCATGAAGTCCTCTCTTACAGGCACCACCGAACTCAGATTCTCTTCTCCTATTTGTTGTTCAGATATGCATATTCACTATTTGTTTCTTAGGTGTGGCAGAGGGAGCTTAAAGCGAGTTGCAGTGGAAGGTCTGAGTTGTTAGTCTGGAGTTCCAGGGTTTTAACCCAGCTCTGCCACGGATCAGTGAGAAACTTGGAACAGTTCTTACTCTCCTTGGGCTGCTTTTCCTTGTCTGTAGAATGAGCTGGATGGTCATTGAAGCATACCACAGTACCCACATTCTGTGATTCCCAATCAAAACTTCTTCCTTCATTAGTACAGAGTCTGGCATTTTAGGAATCTGGAGGCCACAGTGTTTGTTCTAAAAAAAAAAACTGCAAGAGAGAACCTCAGGCTTGTTAGGGAGCAGAACCTGAAACTACTTAAGTAAACAGATCATACCCAGCATCCATTCATATGTGTTCTCCATCCTTTCCTAAGTATATACACTTCAGAGCATAGTTTCTTGACAGTTTCCGTGCATATTTCTATATCCAATTATTTATTGGAGCACCAGCTTCTCTCTTTTTCCAAAATATTCAGTCTTCTACTTCAAAAACTGCTTAGGGGAATCCAGTAGTTTTATTGTCAAATTATGGCTAACAGTCTATACTATACTTAGGGGTTTACAAGTCCTAAGCTAGCCTCTGATTTGGATAATTCCTCTGCAGACTTTGCAATCAGACTGTCTGGTTTGAAACCCAGTTCTGCCGCTTGCTAGATTTAGACAAGTCTTAACTTCTGTACCTTAGTTTCCTCATCTGTAAAATGGGGATGATAACTGTACCTTACCTCATAGTACTCATAGATGTAGACGGGGCATAGTAGGATTGTTATGAAGATTTATGTTAGCACTTAGAACAGTACCATGTACATAGTAAACATTAACAGTAATATGTTAATTTAAAAATTTATTTTTAGAGACAGGGTCTCACTCTGTCCCCAGGCTGGAGTATAGTGGTATAATCAGAGCTCACTGCAACCCCAGCGTGCTGGGACTATAGGCATACACCACCATGCCCAGTTAAGTTTGTTATTATTATTTTTTTTTTTTTTGAGATGAGTTCTCACTATTTTGCCCAGGCTGGTTTCTAACTCCTAGGCTCAAATGATCCTCCAGCCTTGACCTCCCAAAGTTCTGAGATTATGGGCAAGAGCCACCATGCCCTAGCCATCAGCTGTAATATTTTAAGAATAGAAAAGTTTTGTTTTGTTTTTTTAAGGTGTTTAAGATAAAGTTTCTGGTGAGAGAACATCATTGGTATGCACTAGAAGTAACCCTGAGACCTTTCACTTTGCTCATTTCCATAGCAGTGAGCAGAATGTTTTACCTCTTGCTTAGCCTGTGGCCTAGTATATCCGATCAGAGTCCTACCAGTAAACTGACGGCTGTGGTGTTGGTGATCAGCATTGACCTCTTGTTGTATAGTTTAAATACTGGAGGTGGTTCTCCTGCCACTGTTCCCACGGTATCTTTTTTTTTCCCGTGGAAAATAATGTGATTCCTGTTATTAGCTGTGGGTGATGGAATCTGTATTCTTTTCCCTTTGAGATGGAAGTCAACTGGTGTGATAATGAGAATTATTTTCATTGCTTTTTACTTGGCCTTTCTCATACCTCACTTAGATACTTCTTTTGTGCCTGCTTTTCTGTCTGGGGTGACTTCTGTGAACCATGGGTGGGCAAAACCATAATGAAGCTATTTCCTGGTCCACAAATTGTAACTGGCCTCATTCTGTTATCTTCTTCCTTTAAAGTGCCTCTATTTCTGTTTTGTTTTGTTTTCTTTCTCTCTGATCCAGGGGATCCGTTTTGGAGCCAGAAGGGACAGTAGAAATCAAATTCCGCAGAAAGGATCTGGTGAAAACCATGCGTCGGGTGGACCCAGTCTACATCCGCTTGGCTGAGCGATTGGGTATGTCTGCAAGTCCTCCTAGCAAATCAATGAGCCATTCAGCTGCTTTGTAATGAGTGCATTCATAGTCCAGGGGAGGAGGCACTGAAGCATTTGATCAAATTCATGATAATCTTTATTTACTGTCCTCTATATGGTAAGAAACCTGGTAGAATGAGATAGTGGATGTAATAGGAGGGAAAGTGGGCCCAAAAAAAGCAAAAGTCGCGCAATTTTTTTTCTGTTATTTCCTTATAGTACAAACAGCTCTTCGTTCTAGGATGTCCTTGTAGAGAATGATTAGCTAGAGTTGCTGTTGGGGACAGGGCAGCCAGGCAGAGAATCTGCTGGACTTTAATATGTCCTGTTTCTACTTGATTCTTTGGACAGCCTGCCTCGTTTCTGAGGAGTGAGAGTTGGTGTCCTGGAATAGAAAAGCAGGAGTTCTTACCCAGGCAGTGTCCTGGGGTTATCCTGAGCTAGAGAAATAGAAGTAAAGCTTGTACACTGTGTGCTTCCAAACAGTGGCTGTGGCAGCAAAAACCCTGGGAGCATTCGCGCTTGATGCTCTCAGCTATTACTCTCCTGCTCATTTGTTTTCTGAGCTTTTGGAAGACACTTGCAATTTGAACAGAGGACTAAACCGTGGGAGCCCTGTGTTGAGTCCAGAGTCTGAATGAGTTTGAGATTCTTTTAAAAACACTGGTTTTCTGCCCAGGTCTCCCATTGAGCCCCTTACTGTGTTAGTAAAGATAGATAATTACTTGAAGTTCTTTTTGTCTTGTGTTTTGTTTTGGGGTTTTTTTTGTTTGTTTGTTTTTTGAAGGAACAGAGAGATGGTCTTTTAAAGGTAGTGAAACTCACTGAATGGAAGGAGTAAAAAAGAGATATGCCAGCTCATTTATGTTCCAAATGGCAATTTAATTAATGAAGTAATGAAGTATCATTTTTGAACTCCATACCCTCACCATTTAGAAAGAGAAGGAACTTGTGAGTGTTTGCCTGTGCTGTGGAGACTGTACATCTAGGTATCTGGAGCCCTGAGCCTGGTGGTTTGCCAAACATGGTGACTTAAGTTACAATAAACCCTGTTTGTGTCCCCATTGTTTGCCATTGGGTAACAGCCACCAAATAACTCTGACCCACCACAAGCTGATCCTGTTATAGGAAATGCACACATACAACAAGAAATTGGCAAAGTTGTTTCTAACATCTATTGTCACCCAGAATTGTCAAGGCAGTTTTTTTCTTTCTTTTCCAAACAGGATAATTACTTCTGACCAACCCCATACACTTTAATTAAAGTAACTGCAGCTCAAGAGCAAGTTACTTACAACTGTACATAGAGAGAGCTCTAAAAGCTTCAGCCACTGATAAGCATCTCACTTAGATGGCTCATAATTGCTCCCAGCATCCAGCGATCGTTGCCGCTGTTTTTACCACTAATTCCATACAGAGGCAGAACACCACAATTGCAGGACACAGTTGCATAATTTTCTTTTTTCTTTTTTTCCTTTTATTTTCTTTTTTCTTTTTTTTTTTTTTCTTTTTGCCGGTTTTCTTTCTGGCCAATTTAAAATTTGTCAAAGTCGGTCTTCTTCTGGATCACTGCCCTTTGATATTTCGCGCACTCCATTTGCCACAAACAAGCCGCAGGGCCGCAGTTCATGCTGACTCTAGCAGAAGCAGAGAGAGCTCCATTTATCTTACACTGCCTGCTGAATTCCTACTCATTAACTGGGGGTTCACTGCCTCTTTTTAACCCCCCAATGGCTGTTATCATCCCTTCAGAATAACTGGGTGGTAGGAAGAGGGATCCTTTCTACATCTGTTTGCAGAATGACTGGACGGTGAAGGGTGTGGAGTTGAAGCCTCTTTCTCTTCAAGGAAAGTGATAGTGCTCCCACCTTCACCCAGCACCTTTTAACTTTCGAAGCACATGGAGGAGAAAGGGAGGAGATTCCCAAATGATGGCCGTTTAATCATTTGTTACAAATCATCTCATTATCAATTTCCTATCCGTATTGAAGAAAACTATATTTATTTAACCTTGACTAAAATGGCACTCGAGAAAGAACCCTTAGTCTGCAGAAGCAGGCTCTGGCCCAGGGCAGCCTGGGAACATGAGCAGTGTATTTGGAATAAAAATAACTATGTATAAGTCTTGGATATGTTGCTTGCAGGTAAGCTGTTTAACTTTTCCAGGTATTAGTTCCTTCATCTATAAAATGGAGATAACACCTCCCCTTAGCTAATATGAGGACCAGATGAATGTGTATTTACTTTGAGTCTGCAAAGCATTTTTCAGAATAGGAGTTTCCTTCATTATCTTTCAGTCTTAGTCATTGGAAAAAAGCAGATGGCCATGTTTGGTATCGAACATTCTCTGTGGCTCAGGCCTACATTTAGAAATATGAGAGAAACAGAAGTAATAATCCTGTCTTTCAGGGAGGGCATAAACACCCCAGATGTATCTGTGACACAACAAATCAGCCTGGATATACTGGGACATACTATGAAGCCAGTTCCTTTGGAGTTCACACTGATTTTGACTCCTTTAGCAGTGCCTAGAACCAAAGACTGCCAAAAGCCTTTTTCACAAAGTGGGAGAAAGTGACCTTATTTTCCAGATTGGGAAATTGAGGCTAAAAGGGTTGCATGAATCATCCAAGACAGAAAATAAGTAAACGTACATCAGAGCCCAGAATGGAATTCTTGTTCCCTGTGTTCTACTTTTCTCAGGATTTCCTCTGATTTACCTCAGCTGAATACTGAGCCTGATCTAAATTAAACAAGGATTCTTTCCCTTTGTAATCTAAAGCAAATTCCGCTGAGAAAATCTGATTTAAGAGAAAGCTCGTAGGAGTGGATGTTATCTTGTGTTCCCGATCTCTTCCCAAATCGGCCTTTACATGGGGGAGTGTACTCACAGATCACTTAGAGAAACCAGTGCACAACTGGTTGACTGTGTTCAAAAGCATAATTACTATTTATTCTCTAAGGATAATGCATAATACCTCTGAACTTCATATTTTCCAGAATTTTTATTTTTTAAAAAAAAACCTTTTGTCATTTTATATGTCTAGTTTGGGTAGGAAGGTGGTGAATTACTAGTTTGCAGGTCTATAATTATAACAGAGATATGAGCCGGGCTCAGTGGCTCAACCTGTAATCCCGCGCTTTGGAAGGCTGAGGTGAGTGGATTGCCTGAGCCTGCGGGTTCGAGACCCGCCAGGGTAACTTGGCGAGACCTCATCTCTACAATAAATCAAAAAATCAGCTGGGCATGGTAGTACATGCCTGTAATTCCGGCTACTCGAAAGGCTGAGGCGGAAGGATCACTGGAGCCCAGCAGGTTGAGGCTGCAGTGGCCAGGAGTGGCCACTGCACTCCAGTCTGGGTGACAGAGTGAGACTCCAACTCAAAAAATAAATAAATAAATAACAGAGATATGAAAGTAGTACACGCATTGATTCCTGATAGAGGTAAAGGGAAGAATCACCTCAAAAGAAAAGGGAATGAAGCCAGGTACTCAAGTCTTGCATTGCTGAACCAGTTCTGATCCTAGATTCTCAGAACCAGGACTTGTTAGAGTCACTTTGGGAAAAATTACATCCTATCATTTTGGATGCCTTAAGGAAATTAAGTTTCTTCTCTAGAAATATAGCTGTAGCCCTTCCAGGCCTTTTTGTGTCTCTCTGGCATCTTTCTACAGCCTCACAGAGCCAGGAGCAGGGAGAATAGCTATGGAATAGGGCAGCCTTGATTGCCTGGCCTCTCGAGTGCTATAACCTGAGATCCTCTCCTGGGTCCTTACCCTCCTCTTGTGTTCAGAGAGAAATGACAAGTCAATTTAGATGGAGAGAGAACTGTCCAACCTAAGTGTGAAGCAATTGTAAATTTCCCTCTGCCCCAATCTCTCAATACAAAGAGCAGAGTACCTGGGCAAAGGAGCCACCTAAGGAAACTTGTTCCCAGCCATGGCCCTGTTCCCAGACAGCTGGGCAGCCTGCCATGCAGCACCTCAGCCATGCCCACACGGAACATGTCCTGACAGCATGCCACAGGCAGCAGCAGCACAGACTGAGCACTACTGCTGGCCCTCACCTGGTCCTCCTAGGCCGGCCCAGCAACCAACATGCCTCTGGCCCAGGGTGTCCCAGGTGCAGGTGGAGTGTTGTGATGGCAGGTGAGGATACACTCATCTGTAGAAATCTTCAGTAATGTCTTTCTCCCAAGCCTTCTCTTTAGCAGTCAGGATGACAGGAAAAGGACTGTTCTTTGGGTTCATGTGACTCGAGGGTTAAACTGTTTTTCTGGCAGAGGTGATCAAAGTATCTGAGCTGTGTTTTTCCATCACTTGTGTCCATCTTCAAGATGCTGTAAGCTGGAAAGAGTCAGGGTAGCTTGTTCAAGGCAGAAGGTATGTCCTTTCCTGTAAAGTTGAGACTAGGAAAGAAGTTTCAGTACCCATGCCTAGGAAGTGGCCTCCCACCTCTCACCTGTTGTACATAAAGTGTCCTCACTGGCACTGTGACCACTGTGTCCTCTGGGGTAAGGTGGCTAATGAGAAACAACACATAAGACTTTCTTATGAAAGTGGTTGATATGGGATCTTGTCTCCTCTATTAAGTTAGCAATAGCCTACAGCCTGCCCTCTCACGTTGATTAGAAGCTATTTGGCTTGTTGCAATTTAGTGCAATAGTGACAACATTTCTGGGAAGAAGAAGAGGCCATTTTAGCCTGACCCCTTAATCTGATTGTATTTGTGTAAGCACATGGACTTGCCTTCTCCAGTGAAGCAGTGATTCACGATTTTGTTAGGCCAGAGGGACGTGGCAGGCATTTTGTTGGAGCAATCCCAAGAAAAAGCTGTCATCAGAATATATCTGAGAGACCCTCTTCTCCACTTGGTCCCAACTGACTCAGATCCCTGTATCCTGACCTACCAAACTTAAAGAGAAGAAAATAATAAATAATGCAGAGGCATATCACTACCAGAATTTAAAGAATCCTATGCTGTTTCCTGACTCTTGAACAGGTAAGTTTGCATGGGAACACAGGGAAAGAGCTGAAGGAGGAATAATTTTTTTAATTCCTATTTGGAAATCTCTGGGTTTACTATAATAATTTTTAAGAATATGAACAGCAGAGCACTAACACTATTGCAAGGAACTTCAGGGTTAACATCCCTTGAGAGGATTGCTGTTAAAATCAATATGCAAATGCAGTTGTATTTAGATCGGTATGGCCCCCTTTGAAGAAAAGTAGATATATGAAAATGAGATATTAAAAAAAACTAGATACATTGGGAGAAATTATTCCCATTACAAAAGGATTATTTGCTTTACCAAAGGATTCACTGCAGGGTTCCTCATAAAATAGCTCCCTTAAGGCATTTAAAACAGGATCTGATTTACGCAGTTTTTCAAGAATGCTTTTGTGTAAAGAAAGGCACACCTGTTAAGGATATAGACATAGTTTTACAGGATCTTTTTTTTTACGCTATCTCACTATCTTTATAGAAAATTTTCTTTCAACATAGAAAATGTGATGACATAGATCTTTTAAACAGCTGCTTATGTTTGTACTTCTGAATCTTAATAAGATTCCAGTCCTTTTTATGCTGATTTTTCAGTCTTAAGGTTGAGGTATATGTGTATGTTTTAATATCTGAGATATTCAGGAGCTTTCTGGGGAGTGTAGTCTACTTCTTATCTCCATCAAAGCAAATTGCTTTCTTAAGGAAGAAGGACCCATTCAAGTTAAAAGTGGGTTTAAATTTATATAGGCTCCTTAGTATAACTTTTTTTAAAAGTTAAATATGTTTTTTAAAACACTTTTTTTTTTTTGAGTTGGAGTCTCACTCTGCCACCCAGACTGGAGTGCATATCACATTCTTTTATAAAACGTTTTCCCTGTTTGTCATATTAGGATTGTTTTTACATAAATGAGAAACTGAACTCTGAAGAGGAAGGAGATTTCTGCAGGGTCACTTAGTACTTTTAGATAAGCAGATAATTTTTAGTCTACCAGTCTGATTTTTATTCCAAGCTTTGAAAGTCTCACCTCCCCCAAATCCCACCTGGGATGTGGTTTGCTCGTATATAAGCCAGGGCTGGCCTCCTCCTGCCCTAACCTCAGTGTCATGGCTGGGTAAAAAACACTACTGCAAAAATCAGGTGTTTCCTCTGGGATTTTCACTTAGCTTTGACCCCATGGAGGAGAGATGTGACTTCTCATGGTATCCTGGCTTCAGCAAACACCTGATAGGTCACTGTGCTGTGGATACTTGTGGGTCAGTTTAAACTGTTTTATTTAAGGAGCATGGGCTCTTAAACCAGACTACCTAATCCCAAATCCCAACTCCACTATTTGCTAACTTTGTGTCTTCAGGAAAGTTATTTTTTAGTGCCTCAGTTTCCTCATCTGTAAGATAGCGATCTTTTAGGGTTATTGCAAGAATTAAAAGATGAAAAATACTTAAGCAGTACCAGCACATAGTAACATCCCAGTAATGTTAGCTCTTCTTATTTGATCAGACTAGTGATGTCTCTTCTGTATTTAACTCTTTAATCAAAAGTTTGCATTTTTAGGATTTCATGGGAATTGTTTGTTGTGGTTAGGAAGGGACAGGAGCAACCCACCATTCTTTTTCCATTCCAACCATTTCCTAAAGTAGGATTCTAGAAAAGAATGACTTTCCTCTGTAGCATATTCTTAAACACACACGCCTACTCACCAACTTGCTTTCCTAAAAACCCTGAGGCCCTGCAATCTGGCTAGAAAAGAAAGAAAACCATTTCAAGATATTTAATTGTACAGGGAGCTTACAGGATTGATCGAGAGCTTAGCTTTTTACAATAGTCCAGTGAATAAGAAATGCTCCTGACAAACGATCAATGATAGGATAATCACTCTTTATCCCCCGCCTCATTCTTACCTTCTTTCTTTCAGGAGAACAGGGTTCAGAAGTCAAAAATCTTTATAGACGCTGCTTTTAAATTAAGCAGAAAATAGACATTGACATATTTGTTAATCTCCCCTAAATCATTACCGGGGCTGGCTGCTTTGCTGTACAAGGAGAGAGGGGCCCTTAGTGTGCAACACAAGGATATAACTGGCTTAAGACCAGCCTTTTATTTTTACAAAATAAAAATTTTCAAACCTTTTTTCCCCCTAAAACAAAACACACAAATCCTTGACCTTCTCATATGCATTTAAAAACACATACATTCTCTGTTTCTGTCTTTTCCTTGCTTTGAAGCTTTTCTGAGATGGGTCTTAAACTATGATCAGAGGCATTACTAAAGGAATCAAACAAGGCAGCCTTTGGGGGAATGCCCCGTGGTCTTCCTTGTCTCAGAAGGGCCAGAGCATTACAGGTGCTTATTTTGTTATTTTTTCAAAGCTCTAGAATAGCTTGATTGAATAGGCAAGACCTTTGTTAACCCAGAAGCCAGCCTCCTCTGTCCTTCCAATTTGGTAAAGCCAAAGCCTTGTTTCCAGAACACTCTCCTCCTCAGTCTTCTGCAGCCAATGCTGAGTCTTGCTCTTAACTCCTTGTTGACAACATGAGCCAACTCTCCTGCTGGTTTCCACTGCCATGATATCTGCTTTGCAGCCTTAGTACCATTTAATGTGGAAGAACACTGGCTTTGGAGATAGCCAGACACAAGTGTAAATCCTGCCTTTGCTACTGAAGAGCTGGATGCCATTGAGCAAGTCTCTTTACATTTCAGAGCATCAGTTTTCTTAGTTGTAAAATAGATACCCTGTCTGTCCGGTTGGGTTGTTATTAGGATTAGAGGTAATGTATGTGAAGCAACTTGGAAAGTGCTCAGTTATGCTAAGGCGCTCAACTTGG
Source organism: Tarsius wallacei (assembly GCA_963574415.1). Classification (NCBI taxonomy): domain Eukaryota; kingdom Metazoa; phylum Chordata; class Mammalia; order Primates; family Tarsiidae; genus Tarsius; species Tarsius wallacei. Next base: position 25,407 of record CAUYQG010087182.1, read on the forward strand.
CAGCAGCAATAACATGTAAGGATTTAGGTCTGAACTGTGCACGGTGACTCATAAGCTATATGATCCTGGAAGATTTGAGTGCAGTGCCTGGCACATAGTAAATGCTCAATAAATGGTACGTTATGTATGGTCCATGTTTATGTATTCAAGTGCAATGTTGGTCATCCACCCAAAGGGAGAATGTTGTAAGGGTCTAGAATTCCCTGTTCAGCCATTCCACTGTCTTGCCATCCCTTTGCCCCCAGCAGGGCTGTGGTTTTACATATTGTTGTATTAGTTCTTGATTTCGCAGTAACAGGAGACACTACCCTTAAATCTTAGACCTGCCTAGAAAATCACATCTGAGCCAGGCTCGGTGGCTCAACCTGTAATCCCGCGCTTTGGGAGGCTGAGGTGAGTGGATTGCCTGAGCCTGCGGGTTCGAGACCCGCCTGGGCAACTTGGCGAGACCTCATCTCTACAATAAATCAAAAATCAGCTGGGCGTGGTAGCACACGCCTGTAGTTCCAGCTACTTGGAAGGCTGAGGCGGAAGGATTGCCGGAGCCCAGCAGGTCGAGGCTGCGGTGGCCAGGAGTGGCCACTGCACTCCAGTCTGGGTGACAGAGTGAGACTCCAACTCAAAAAAAAAAAAAAGAAAATCACATCTGATCTACAAAATGGAATTATTAA